>OZ010580.1:111163551-111203551 GCA_963932145.1 Acanthosepion lycidas | reverse complement strand
ACATCTCACTCGTATGCTTAAACTAAATGTAATCTGTCCGAGGATTTCTGAAATGGTTTCTTTATCAATAACAGCAATGGCGTAAAGAGAACTCTTTGAGTGTGTGTATTATCAGTCAGCAATTTGCAGGCGATGTTATTTCTGCGCATCAAAGTAACCACGCCAAACAGTAAATTCATCCCTCAATTATCTCTGCGTCATATTTTCTCTGCTACTTTGCAACGATCTCTTTACGTTTGACCTTTCGAAGCATTTTTCATTTGACAAAATATATTTGATATGCAATGAACAAAAGAAAACACAATTGACCGAAAACGCAAGATGTAGAGATAATATCCGATTTTATTTAACAGGATTTAGTCTATTGATTATTGCTGTTACAGATTTTATGAGTGCATAAACTTGATAGCTCGGATGAACAAATCGGACATTTTCAAAACGCAATGACCGCTGCTGATCCGAGCACAATTTTTCTTGCCACCTACGCTAAATGTTCGGGTAGCATTAGAATTGGCTCGGAACAAATGTTCATAGCGCTTTTAAGTGAATTTCAAATGCACTATTTACATATTTATACAGATATTATATATTTATAATACAGCTATTTATTCAACCATATATGTGCCATTTTGTTCCACTGTTTTTTTTTTGGGGGGGGGGGCATCTTTGAGGTAGCTTCATGATTCCATTCTCACAGAACTTAGCATCTTTCTCGGTGAGGAACTGGTCTAAGTGTTTTGTTTTTTTTTACAGGCTTCCAGAAATTGAAGGTTTATTTTCTATTTTGTAGGGTGTAGGGATCGAAATAACTAGTAGATTGGAGATGAGAGCTCGGCTGATTACGGTTTGTGTAGTAGAGCATCTTAATCAAGCAGTACCATTTTTTTTAAGCGTTTCACCCCAAGTAAGTCGGGAAGTCACGAGGACACAAGGGGTTACAGAAGATTTGGAGCAAGATCAGATAGGAGTGAGGATGAGGAGAAGGATAGTGGATAGATCAAGGCAACTGGAGATGTCGATTGACATTACATTTAAATAGTTGGAGATTATAGCTCTCAGGGAAACTGGAATAGGGAAGGGAGTTCCACAGGCGTGAGGTGTGATACATGAAGCTATTAGAGTAGAAGAGACGGCTACATTTAAAAGTTTCGACAGTAAAAGGGTGAGAGTGGGATGCCAGCCTCGTAGGGCGCTTGAACTCATGAAGTCTGGGAACCAGCGAATGCAGCTCCTCGGAGAAATTACCATGAAAGTATTTGTAAAAAAAGACAGAGAGAGGCGACTGCGCGTCTGTGAGAGAGCGACTGTAGACGAGATGGCAGAACAGGGCCAATTATATTGCATATCCGCCTCTGGAGCTTATCAAGAACCTCGAGGCAAACAGAAGGGGCTCCAGACCATATATGGCAGCAATACTCCATGCAAGGGCGAATTGTTGATTTGTAGATCTGAAGGATCGATTCCAGGGAGAAAAATTTTCTGCCGCGTTTGCAAAGAGACGTAAGGAATATATATATATACATATATATATATATATATATATATATATATATATATATATATAGAGAGAGAGAGAGAGAGAGAGGGAGAGAGGTGGGGGGAGATTAAATACGCCGGTTAATGAAATTTGAATGATAAAAAGGTGACAAAATCATACCAGTATTGTCAATAAAATTGATATTTATTACCTTTCGGCTGAAAGGAAGCACGAAAAGATAATTTTATAAAGACGGAATTTTCGAACACCCCTGTGTTCTTTTTCAACTATATGAGAAATAAATAAAGAAGTGGATTTTTCTCTTCCGCGGAATGTTGTTGCTGTGGAATTTATAATCCCTAAGTCAACACAAATCCTGTTTAATTCCTAAATGGTTGAATTTATTTGGAACATAAATTTCAACTCCGATCTACATTTCACATCTCTGGCTGTTTAGTCATATATATATATATATATATATATATATATATATATATATATATATATATATATAGATAGAGAGAGAGAGAGAGAGAGAGAGAGATGCATAGATAAATAGAAAGAGATGGGTATCTATATATAGATTATTTTTTCCTCAAGATTCGCCGTGTTTTAGCACTGAAAGGTCAAGTTGTAGAGAGGACTGTGACAACCTTTACGGACCCCAAGTCACGAGATACAACAATCACGAACCCCAGCCACATAATATAAACCTACAATTATCAATCTTATGTAATAAATACCGTATATTCTGTTAGAATCAGTTAAAAATATAAAAGCATATAAATATAGATAAAATATAAAAACATAAAAATAGCCCTGGGTCTGAAATGCCAAATTGTAGAGAGAAGTTTGCCAACCCTTACGAACCTGAATCAGGAGATACAAGCAATCACGAACCCCAGATATATAAGTCTACAATTATCACTCATATGTAGTAAATACTGTATACCCCATTAGTATCACACAACAAATATTGTTTCTATATAAGTATTGATGACAACCAGAAGTCAGCTTCCTACTGGTACCGTGTCTTTCGTTCATCTGGGCATACTGTACGATATACAGGTTGAGAGTTACATTTCATATGTACACCAAGAATACCGCCCTTATTACCGCAATTTGGGCAATATTGAAACAAACCAGTAAGCTCAGAAGACCTGTCGTTAATTCTCAATGCACTCTCGATTCCCAGTACCTATAACCGCTATCTTTATTCATGGTGCTGTTGCCTTACTGATACCGTCTGTAGACAGACAAGCTAACTACGAATTTTATCGGTAGAGTCATTAATCAGAGGATACTATTCCACGATTGAAAAAAATGGCATAAAAAGCAGAGAAGACAAGCGTACACTTTTCATTTCAAGTTATAAGTAAAAGAGTTTGCATCATGGCAACAGGAGAGCAGAGAGGCAGTATGGAAAATGATTTTTAAATTGTTCATACAGTATTTGTTTATTTTCCAAATTTTAATGGTATTTTCAACACAATAAATATAGTACTACTTACGATAACTGGCAATTGGCTGCATGGTTTGATAAAATGCAAACTATCAACATATATATATATATATATATATATATATATATATATATATATATATTGATTTTTTTAAAATTATTTCATCCCAAGCAAGGGGCTAATTTCACTAGTACGCAGAGTGATGGGTAGTACAGTGAGTTAAAGGAAATGAGAATGAGAAGACAGAGAATAGGGAGGATAGAGAAAAGGACAAAAGGTGAATGGGGTTCAAGAAGACAGAAGATGGCGATTGACGTTGCATTTATTGTAGTTACCAGGGAAGCAATGAAACGGAAGAGATTTCCACATTTTGGAGGTGCGAGAAAAGAAACTGTTGGAGTAAAAGTGGTGACTGCATTTAGCTCGTTCAATTAATATATATATATATATATATATATATATATATATATATATATATATGGTGAGGGATACAACAAAAGTTGGTTATAATTTCAGATCGAATCCGTAAACAATACAAGGACGTTCATCTTTAAATTAAAATTTTTAACGTTTTGTTTGACTTTGTCTATTTTGTTCAGCTTTTCTATCGCTTTTTGTTTTTATTTTTTATCGCAACTGTTTTGAACTATGCCCCCCCTCCACTGTAATAGCAGTAGATTTGTGGAGAGATATGTTGCATTTAGGTCGTGGATCATACAACATATCACAATTTCCTCACAAAGCTGATACAATCAGTGATAATTAAGTACAATATCAATAGAAATAAAAATGAATACAAAAAAGATAGAAAGTAGAATAAAAATCCATCTAGATACATCAGAAGTCAAAGGTATCCATCTAGATACATCAGACGTCAAAGGTATCCATCTAGATACATCAGACGTCAAAAAAAAATCATTTAAAACTGAGCTGTAACTTTAAAGTTTTCGATGTAAAATTGTAACTAGCATTTGTTGTATTTTTATATATTCATATATTTTCTTCACCGCCCCTTATATAAGACGGACTCTATCAGATAAAATTATTATGAGTTTAAAGAAGTTGCTTCTGATGCTTTTCGATTTTGTCATTCGATTCCACACAATGTTTTTTACCCAAGAACTGAGGAAGTTGACGAGAGAAAAATGACGTAGTGTCCAGTCACCGGTTGAACAGAGGTAGAGTAAAATCACTTAATGCCCAGCCACCGGTTGAACAGAGGTAGAGTAAAGTCACTTAATGCCCAGCCACCGGTTGAACAGAGGTAAAGTAAAGTCACTTAATGTCCAGCCACCGGTTGAACAGAGGTAGAGTAAAATCACTTAATGCCCAGCCACCGGTTGAACAGAGGTAGAGTAAAGTCACTTAATGCCCAGCCACCGGTTGAACAGAGGTAGGGTAAAGTCACTTAATGCCCAGCCACCGGTTGAACAGAGGTAGAGTAAAGTCACTTAATGCCCAGCCACCGGTTGAACAGAGGTAGAGTAAAGTCACTTAATGCCCAGCCACCGGTTGAACAGAGGTAGAGTAAAGTCACTTAATGTCCAGCCACCGGTTGAACAGAGGTAGAGTAAAGTCACTTAATGTCCAGCCACCGGTTGAACAGAGGTAGAGTAAAGTTACTTAATGTCCAGCCACCGGTTGAACAGAGGTAGAGTAAAGTCACTTAATGTCCAGCCACCGGTTGAACAGAGGTAGAGTAAAATCACTTAATGTCCAGCAACCGGTTGAACAGAGGTAGAGTAAAATCACTTAATGCCCAGCCACCGGTTGAACAGAGGTAGAGTAAAGTCACTTAATGTCCAGCCACCGGTTGAACAGAGGTAGAGTAAAATCACTTAATGCCCAGCCACCGGTTGAACAGAGGTAGAGTAAAATCACTTAATGTCCAGCCACCGGTTGAACGGTGAATAAAAACGTGTAACTATTTTTATAGCTACCGTGAAACATTACATACCAATTATTTACGAATTTTGACTCAGGAGCTCAGGCAGAAGAATTAAAATTGTCAGAAACGCAGGGCTGAAAGGGTTAATGTCGGCCTTGTATCTATAATAATTAGCTCTTCTTGAACAATGTAAGATATACTAAAGGCAATATTGGATGTATGAAAAGAGAGTGCAAATTTATTCTTAAACAGTGTTCACGTACATTCAGCTGGGTAGAGGAAACTGTAAAAGAAATATACTGTTGAATAAATAAACGCAGCGTCTACTCAAATAAGAGTATCCACTAAAAATAACGTTTAAAGTGATAAAAATCTTGTATAAGTAAAAATCAGAAGCTATCTGAGTGTATAGAAAAATTGTACTGGATTTTAAAATTCAAACGATCACTCCACCCAGACCACGTGATCAAAGAGATCGGTATCGTAAAGAAAGAAAATATCAGATGTAGTTCTCTAGCGGAGCACAACGCAAAATTAAGAGGCTTGATTATATATATATATATATATATATATATATATATATATATATATATATATATATATATTATAAATTAATTGATTTAAAATATGTTTTTTTTCGCTACACAGTTCTAATCATGTTTCAAAAATGGAAGCTAAAAGCTTCGAATTTAATTTTGTAATTAAAGTAAAGACATTAGTTCCATTTCAACCTCTAGCGAATTTTGGAGTAACTTATTTTTAAATTTACTGGGTTTTAAAAAAAAAATTCATAATTCAGCAATAATAATATTAATGCTCTGTAAGTTTACATTGAACACTATTTTGTAAAAATAAAAATATCTATAAGAACACCGGATTATATATCTTACTGTTCTTTCTTTATATATATATATATATATATATATATATATATATATATATATATATATATATATATATAGATAGATAGATATGGCTGTCCAAAAGTCGCTTTACCATTTTCCAATAATTATAAGCACAAATTGATCGTACAGTTATAATTTCAATATAACAGTTACATTTTCTTTATTTTTTCGTCGGTATTCACATGTTTAAGGTACCCACTTGTTTTTTTAACATCTATCTACTTTTAAATCATTTAGAAATTTGTGTGTTTGTGTATCACAATTCTAGTTTGTTTATGCGGGATTCGGTTTATAAATTGTGTATACATTAGAGCGTCTTGGGGTCATTTTGCATGTTGATTGGTGGATTTTTGTGTGAGAGTGAAAAAATTTACGTTACACCTATTGTGGTTGTAGGTAGAATGATCCTAGATTCTTCAAGTATGAATTTTATAAACGTTGCTAGTATAATAAATTGTGTTTGTTTTAATTGCTTCTAAGTATTTTCTACGTATCATTTTGATTATTATATTTATTTGTATTCGTATATGTATTGATTATAATCATTTCCTTCAGCTTTTTCCACAGTTACCAGTATATATATATATGTGTGTGTGTGTGTGTGTGTGTGTGTGTGTAAAAATATATAGAAAATAGGAAAGAACTCGTTAGGTAAATAATCCAAAGTTCTTTAGTATTTTTGTTATTATTTTAAATAAAAACAGTGCTCGATACAAAAGTAGAGCCTAAATATAATTATTTATTTAAAAATATGATTCCAATGCTACATAAGAGTTCTCATGTTTCAAAACAAGACCCCAAAAACTTCAATATAATTATTTGAATTTAAATTGAATTAAAGTACCAAGCTCTGTTCCATCTTCAAGCGAAATTTTTTTTATTTAAAAAAACAAAAAAAACAAAAAAAAACAGCATAAATGGAAGCTGCTCAGCATTTTACTTAGCTTTTCCACTTAATTAAGACATTATTTATTTTTAACTAAAAGCATTACATACTAACATGTGCGATCTGTCAAATGGGACAAATAGTTGGTGCTCGCTCAACAGGAGGAGCATCTGTGACCAAAACGTCTGAATTATTAAATGTGTCACGAGTTGTAGTGTCCACAACACATCATCAGCAAAGCGCCATAGCGGACAGAAACCGAAGTTGACTGAGAGAGACCGACGAGAACTGTGGAAAAAAAATACTACTGCAGCAAAAGTGAGATCAGAACTCATTAGTCGCCTAAGCAATACACTTTCTACACACACAGTACCGTCGGGAGTTCTACAAAGCTAGTATCCATGCAAGGGATGCGATTCCTAAACCTCTGATCACAAAGGTGACGAGAAATGGAAAAACGTTATTAGTTCTGACGAGTCTTTCATCAGGTTATTTCCTACAACCGGGCGTGTTTATGTCTGGAGAACACCGCCGCCTGAAGCCTATGATCCGGATTGCATTGTCTCGACAGTAACACATGGAGATGGAACAGTAATATTTCGGGTGGTAATTTCTTGGTATTCTTGTGGTTCTGTCATCACTCTTAATGGTAGAATGACCGCAGATAAATATCTTGACATTCTCAATGACATGGTCTTTGCAATGACTACCATACTGTTGACAGAAAGTATCATATTCCAAGATGATAATGAAGCCATGCACACTCCATTAAAAGTGGAATCATGGCTTGATGAACATAATAAAACATCTTTCATGGCCAGCATATAATTTGATTTCAACACCATTGCACCATTATGGGAAGTTCTAAAGCAGAGAGTGAGGAACAGATTTCCTCTCCCATCGTCGTTGAAGCAACTCGCCGAGATTTTGATTGAAGAATGAGATAAAATTCCACTAGACACAATTCAAAACTTATTTGATTCTATTCCACGGAGAATCAAAGCAGTTTTAAAAGCTAATGGACGTCCAACATCTTATTAGGGTAATAAATAAATGCTTAAGCCAGGTGTTCCCATTCTTTTGTCGAACACACACACACACATATATATATATATATATATATATATATATATATATATATATATATATATATTCGAACTCGGCTCTCCGATTCCTCAATGCAAGCCGCTATCCATTACTCCACCGTGCCTCGTCCAGCCGAATCCATTACATTCACTTAAGTGCTAATACCCTTGGGAAAGGTGCGAATCCTCTTCTTCTCTCTACAGCTATGGTTAAATAGCAGGACAGACAGGGTTCTATAGCCTTGGATGGAAACTTGGTCTAGGAGAAGGACAACTCTGAATTCAAAATCTGCGATCGGTCATTTGGGGACCCTGTGGCATGTAGTGCACCATGTCTCTGTATTCGGCCCTTCAAAAAGTGTGGATGGTTCTGCACGAAACCTTCACCACTATAATCAAATCTCATGTGCTGTTGTCGGGCTGTCGATTTACTAGGAACTGATCTGCTTGACCCTCATACGTCGAATTCGACGGGAGAGTCGACGACATATATATAGAGATAGATATATATATATATATAAGCAAATATATGGATATAGATCCGACAGTATGAAGAAAAATATACGGAAAAACAAACAAAAATCCTTATATGCAATTATGCTGTTTTAATGTTAATATAATGTCAACGTCGGACGTTTCGGTCTAATAAACCATCTTCAGGACATATTGTCATGTTGAATTGATAATGTTAATTATATTTTATGAATATGTCCTGAAGATGGTTTATTAGACCGAAACGTCCGACGTTGACATATTAACATTAAAACAGCATAATTACATATAAGGATTTTTGTTTGTTTTTTCCGTATATTTTTCTTCATATATATATATATATATATATATATATATATATATGAAATACTTAACCAGACCAATAATCCAATAAGGCACCAGCGGAGAATGAAACTGTTTGCCAGGTTCATTTGTTAACTGTTCTTTCTTTCTGTTTTTTTTTTCTTCTTGTGGGGTGAGGGTTGTTGTTTTGTCTCCAGTATAAACGAGGCATGGTTGGGTTATCAGTCGTCATGATGACATTTTAAGCCTTATAAGAAGACTAGGCAATGGGACCCCCACGTTAAATCGATCAAACATTTTGAAGAAACAAATAAATAGCAGCAGCCTAAATATGGCTGCTCCTTTTTGTCACCCCCTTCCTCGCTTCTTTCTTATCTTTTCCTTTTCCTCTTTCTTTCCTTTATGAGATTCCACCCCCTCTGATTTCTCTCTTCTTTCTTTGTACCATTCTCTCTCTCACACACACACTCTCTCTCTCTCTCTCTCTCTCTCTCTCTCTTCGGATTCCCTTCTCGTTGGTTAACCTATTTAGGGAGCATTTCTCCTCCTTCTCCTCTTCTTCATATCGAACTTAATTTTTCTCTTTTTAAAGTTTCAACGCCTATTGATATATAAATGAAATCATAATTTTAAATTATTTTTCTTCTCGTCTCTTAAGTTTACTTTTTTCTTTCTTTCCTTCGGCCATTTTTTTTTTTTTATTTATTTGTATTTTCATTCTTTATGCATTTTTACGTTCAGATTTTATTTCGACATTTTTTTTCACCTTCCTTATGTTAACCACATCATTTTTTACATTTGTTTCTGTTTGTTTTCTTTTATATAGTTATAGCGAAGAAAACGGCGACTTACCTCGTCAAACCAAGCAACAGCGTGTCGCGTGTATTCTACGACGGAAAAAGTGTCGAAAAAGAAAACTACTTACCAAACAGAAGGGCACGTATTCCGCATAACATCCTGAAAATGGAATAATTGAATTAAAGAAAAAACAAGTCAGTCGCAGGAGTCGCTATAAAAGTATTTTGATATGCAAATTACGGAAAATCCTATCCCAGCTGTCGACGAATGGAAAAAATAGGTTCTGCCGATAAAAGCAGTTGGTGTTCTCAATTCGGGAGCAAAAATTCGGGCATTTTTGGTTTCGGCGTTTGTTAGTGAGCGAGTTATTTTTCTGACTGGTTACACGCATTGTGATTTAAAATAGTACCGGCGAATCGAGTTTTCAGCATTTCTTTCTGCCCACAATATTCGAGTCTGGACTTACAGTGATTCTTCTTTGTCTTGTGGAAGTAATCTGCGACAAATACCTCCTTTGCTTTCAGAATGCTTACAATAACATAAAAGTATATCCACTAACAATGACATTGTATATATTTACCGGTTACGCAGCCTGATATTCACTACTCACTAATGAGATATTCCACTGTAAAAGAAGGCTAATAAGAGAACATACTTCATGCTGTCATAACAGTTAAATGCAACCGGGCTACAAATATTTTCATTTTATTTCTTGTTATCTGTTTGTAGATAACTTCATTTTTTTTCTTTTTTTACTTCTTCTTCTTCTATGCGCCCTGTTCCGTCAGGATGTTAGCGAACATGGCTCTCCACAATTTCCTGCAGTATGTAGCGCTTAGTAAATTTTGTCATTTTATTATCCCTCCTAAAACCAGCTTTACCAACCATTTATCAAGCTCTCTGGGAAGGTCATGCAGTGCTTTTCTCTATCATTCTTGCCTTCAGTAAGTTTTGTGAGTATCAAATTTGTTAAACCGTCTTTCCTCATTATGTGCTTTAGAAATTTCAACTCTCTCTATCTGACGTTAAGTAATTTTCCTTTTTGTTTTCCTTTTCTCTAAAACATCGTCGTTTTTCACGTTTTCAGTCTATGATATCCTCAGCATCCTTCTGTAGAACATTTCTGCTACCTCTAATTTCTTCTTCATCTGTGTTATGAGATTGTCCAGCATTCACTGCCATAAAAGAGCGCAGATATTCCGTAACAGTTCAGTATTCTTTTGTTTGTTTCTAAGAAAATTTTCCTCTTTCTGAAGAATGATATAAAAAGCAAAATTCTTTTGGAACAGTGTCCTGGGTATGACGATGAACTACATCCGCGTCCTGGGCATGACGATAAACTACGTCCAACAAGGCTTCAGATAATGTTTTCGGAAAAATAATGTTGCCAGCTATACGTTTTTGAAACAATAATGTTGCCAGCTATACGTTTTTTGGAAAAAATAATGTTGCCAGCTATACGTTTTTGAAACAATAATGTTGCCAGCTATACGTTTTTTAAACAATGATGTTTCCAGCTATGTGTTTTTGAAAAAATAATGTTGCCAGCTATACTTTTTGGAAAAAATAATCTTGCCAGCTATACGTTTTGCGTCCTGGGTATGACGATAAACTACATCCATGTCCTGGGTATGACAATAAACTATGTCCAACAAGGCTTGAGATAATGTTTTCGGGAAAATAAAGTTGCCAGCTATACGTTTTTGAAACAATAATGTTGCCAGCTATATGTTTTTTGAAAAAAATAATGTTGTTGCCAGCTATACGTTTTTGAAACAGTAATGTTGCCAGCTATACGTTTTTTGGAAAAAATAATGTTGCCAACTATACGTTTTTGAAACAATAATGTTGCCAGCTATACGCTTTTTGGAAAGAGTAATGTTGCCAGCTATGTGTTTTTGAAACAATAATGTTGCCAGCTATGCGTTTTTGAAAAGATAATGTTGCTAGCTGTTAATTAGTACTCTATATTTAATATATGTATAGGTATATGTGTATGTATGTATATGTGTATATGTATATACGTGTATATATATATATATATATATATATATATATATATATATATATATATATACCTTAATTTGGCATTAAATGACCCACAGTGGTTGATATGCCATAAAACCCAACCAACCAACCATCTTTTGGAACATGCGATAATTCTAGATTGCTAATATTAAAAATGTAACCAATGCAAGTACAAAATTATTTTTATATATGTATTACCGTATTCACAAGCCTATAACATCCATGTAGCTTACAGCCATATCATGTTGAAATACCGGTTTCATACGATCACAGAAGTTAAGCAATGGCGAGCCTGACCAGTACTTAGATGGTTGACCACTTAGGAATACCAGGTGCTGTCAGCTTGACTGTGTGGATGGATTATTGCTCGGAATTTGAAATCAGAGAGCCGAGTTCTAATTCAAATCAGGTTCGTTATATCCACTTACAAAGTTATGAATCCACCTATCCCCCCTTGATACAGGTTAATTAGCAGGACTTGTATAAGTAAATCATTATTTTTTTTTTAAATTCTTACAATCTTAAAATATTTTCTGGCTTTAAAGAACCTGAAAAAGATTGATAAGCCGTAAAAAACAAATAAATTCCTCTGCTGTCTTTATTTTTCTTGATTTTCTTCCATTTTATTTTTAATTTATTTCTTAGCTTTCCTTTTCCTGCATCAAATGGATTTTCTTTCCTTTTATTTTTTCATTTGTAAAAACTTTTCTTTCTTTCTTTCTACTTTCTTTTTTCTCTTCTCCATTTCAGCTGATCATCTATATATTCCTATTTCCTTCTTTTCTTCTTTTTCTGTCAGTCTTTCCTCACCTCTATAATTCTTTTCTTAAATCCCTTCCTCCACCTTTCTCTCACTCTTTTCTCATTCCTCATCCCTTCTCTCTTCAATTTTCCCTCTCTATTCCCATCCTTCACCCTCCCCGAATTCTCAATCTCATTGATCGATGTATTGATCTGCATGACATGATGGTGAATTTTTACAACTGCTGTCATCGTTGAGTCATCTTTGCGTCCAGATCAGTCAATCGACATCGTTGTGGCCATCTTGTATTCGAATGATTTTCAATCTTCATGCCAACCCCTGTTTAATAGCCGATCTCGTTTGGAACTGTTTGTTTTATTAAAAGTATCGTTAGCCTTCTACCATCACTGATATTACTGTTTTTTTTTTTTGTTGTTTTTTTTTTTTTTTGTGCTTCGTAGTATTAGATTGGTGCAAAAATAATGACGTAATAATGTCGTTTTTTGACGTATTTTTTAACGTCAAAAAACGACATTATTACGTCATTATTTTTGCACCAACCTAATATTTGTAAAAAGACAACAAAAAAAAATGTATGCTGCTACAATACATTGGTTGATGTCGACCGTAGCATTTGGAACGGATAATTGAGATTCAGAGTTGATAAGGGGAATTTTCTTCAAGATAACTTGTATTTGATTTGTCATGATTTTAAATAGAAAAAAAAGGCAACATCATACTGTACAAAACTATCATATCATTGCGACTCCCTGTAAATAACAAAATCGCAAACACTGTTTTCTACGTGCTAAGCGTTTTCATCTTTCGAATATCATGTCCTTTCAGAATTGTGGGCAATCATTGTTCTCCACAACTTCCTCTTGCCCCCTTTACTATCCCTCTTTTTCCTTGGTCGTCCCTCCATTTATTCATACCAGTTGAATACCTTATTCCATGTTTCTCCTTGCTTCTCTTGACTTCGAAATGACCTGTGAGTGTTACATTCTCCCTAACTCATGGTATCCAAGAAATTTAAGCAGTCACTTTTTGTTAGCAGCACTTTTCTTATAGTTCCGATTCTCCTGCAAAATTCCTCGTTCCTCACAGAAAATAAGTCACATCGAAACGTTTACAGTGATTCCAAAAAGGTTTAAACAAGCAAAGAAATATTTTTATTATTTACACGTCCTAGTAAACTACATCCGGTATTAAGGCCTCTGATCGGGAGGTTTTGAAGAGCGTGGAAACCCCTCCTAATTACTATTGTTCCCAGGTCCACCCTGACTCGGAGTAGTAGCATTTGTTAGAGTCCCAGCTATGGGCAAATAGCTAACTCCAAAAGCTGTTTAAAGTGCAAAAATACGAAAGTATAAAAATTGATTTTTATAGTAAAAATACCAGCAATATATTTTTGCAAAAAAATATTACCAACAATAGACTTGACTCTCGACAAAACCTTCTTTACAAAAATACGTCAATGAAACCTGATCTACAAGTTGATTTCTTAGAAAGTATACATATTCTATTCATACGAACCTATCCTAAAAAATTTGTTGGCATTAAATAACCCATTGAGGTTGGTGTGCCGTAAAACAAAATAAACTTAAACGAAACCATTATTTACACTCAGACTGTTGTTGCCATCTTTGTTTTTAAATAATTTCACTGCAAATAAGGCAATAAAGCTACTAAGACACAATGCCTCACTGAGTTTGTTAGAATATTAGTAAAAAAAAAAACATCAATCAGATAACGATTGACATTGCATTTATATTTTTGAAGATCAAAGTTATCTGGAAAGCATGGAACTGGAAGAGATTTCCAGAAGCGAGAAGTGTGAGAGAAGACACTGTTAGCATAGAACTTACGGTTACATCTAGCTATGTCAACTGTAATAGGACAATCTAGTTCTTGCGCTTAAATTCATAAAGTCTTGGTACCATAGAGGAAATCTCATCAACATAATTATCACGGAAATATTTATTGAAAAGGCACAGGGAAGTTACATTACGGCGGTGGGGAAGTGACTGAAGACGAGATGCCAGATCAGGACTAATGGCATTGCAGATTCTTCTTTGGATTTTATCAAGAATCTCTAAATATATAGTAGAAACACCAGATCATATTCAATAATATTCTCAGGCCAACCAATTTAGTTGCTTCAATCTTATTGTCTTCTGGCTGCTTCATTTCTTCTCGTTACTTCATTCTTGTGATCTCATGCCAGAATAAAACAAAGCCTATGGGTTTATCTATGAAAAATAGCGTCTCTGTCCAAACATACGGTAAGAATGGTGACCCCCATTTTTTTCATATATTTAAAAGATCAGCTCAAATATACAAGTCAGATATTCTCCTTTTAATTGACTAATTATATAATTAAATGGCAATTAGAGAGGTATCTTTCTTTCATTGGTACAATGGCGTCTGCAGTGATAGCGAGGCCATCTGCATAGTCAATATTGGTCAACTTTTTTGTAGGATATCAACTTGGTGATATAGTCTTGGTGAAACCTAGACGATGATGTTTGTCAAGGGAAGTTCTCAATACGTAATCAAGGGTGTTAACAAAGAGAAAAGGTGCAAGGATGTCAATCTGAAGGCCTTCTGCTTTGATCTCCGTCTGAAGATTTAACCAAAGATTTGGTATTCTGATATAGCATCATTTATGGCAGTTACTCTCTCGGGGAGGAGATGCCATATGCCAGAAGGATCGTCTCCAATTTTCCCCTATGTACAGAATCGAAGGCTTTAGAGAAATCTGCAAAAAGTAAAGCTGTCTGTAGATTCTTTACACTCATGTCCTCAATAATCCGCCCTACAGCCAGGATTTGTCCAACGGCGGGTCTATTTTTTCGAAAGCCATTTTGATTTTTAGGGAGCACCTATTCTACTTCCGGTTGTATTCGGATGAAAAGCATTGAATTGCAATTTTTTGCTTCAGTGGAGTTGACTATGATTCCTTTATAGATTTTTGCCAATCTGTTATGGCAATTTACCCACGCACGGATGAACTCTCCTAAATATAAATAGGGGCAGGTACTGCCTTTTGGAGAGGGAAGTTTCCAGCAGTTAGCTCTGAGAGTCAGACAGAACATTCTTGCTGTAATACTGTTGTTTGTATATGTTTGTATTACTGTTTCTTTTAATATATTTGTTTAAATCACTTTCTCTGTTTGTGCCTTTATTTCTAGACTTAACAAGGCGTCAACACAACCCCAGACCTCCTTTCTTTGCGAAAGGAAATATGCAGCCTTCTATCCATCTTTCTATGGATTCTACATTATATGTTGCGTTACAATATCATTGAAATCCTGGTCTGCGAAACCTCCGGAAGAAAATTGAATTCATATGCTTCTACCAACAAGGCTCAATACAAACTGTCTCGAGTGAATCAATAGAATCTGTTGACTATTTTACACACTTAGGAAATAAATTCTACTGAAAAGGATATGAAAATTCGTATAGCTAAAGACTGGTCCGTCTTGAATAAAATGGATGTAATCTCGAAATTTGATCTATTAGAAAACCACAAACGGAGACTCGTTCGATCAACTATAAAGCCGGTTTTAATGTATAGTGCCACTGCTTGGACATTAACTAAAGTCTAAACTTGATGTTGGACTATGTCTCTAAAATTGAATTCATATGCTTCAACCAACAAGGCTCAATACAAACTGTCTCGAGTGAATCAATAGAATCTGTTGACTATTTTACACACTTAGGAAATAAATTCTACTGAAAAGGATATGAAAATTCGTATAGCTAAAGACTGGTCCGCCTTGAATAAAATGGATGTAATCTCGAAATTTGATTTACCAGACAACTTCAAGCGGTGATTCTTTCTAGCCACCCTAGAGACGATTTTAATGCAATGTGTCACTGTTGGGACATTACCTAAAACCCTAAAGTCTAAGCTTGCTGGAACCTACACTTGGATGCTGAGACCTATACTTAACCTCTCTTGGAGACAACATCCAACTAAATCATAGCTCTAGGGACCCATCCCTGATATTTCTACAATCTTACGCGAACGCAGAATGCATTTTACAGGACACTGCTGGCAAACAAACAAACAAAAAAAAAAAAAAAAGAAAGAAAAAAAAAGAACTTACGAGCGATCTACTCTTCTGGACACCTAACCATGGCGCAAAACGGATTGGTTGCCAATCTAAATTGACCAGCATTGTTATGACACAGAATGACACCCTAATAACCTTCCGACCTTGATGCAAGACCGTGATGATTGGTGTGATAATAGACTCATGAATATCCGAGCTAACTCGACCGAATAATATTAGGTTGGTGCAAAAATAATGTCGTTTTCTCACATAGTAACATATGTGAGAAAACGACATTATTTTTGCACCAACATAATAAATAATTCGTACAAATTGGTCGACGATGTGATTAATAACTTCTTTTATTTGTTTTGAATCTATAGAAATCTTGACAATCTTTAACCTTTTATGCCCGCAAAAAAACGGAATGTCAAAAGGACAGACTTTACCTTGACACCGCTATTATTTGAACGAGTTTCAATTAATTGTTTTAAAAGTGATGATTAGAATTATTATTATTATTATTATTATTATTATTATTATTATTATTATTATCAAACCTAAACATATGTAAGTGAATTTATACATTTTCTTTTTTCTTGAGAATTTACAACAAAAATTATAAACACTATTTATTTATTAGATTGTTTTATTGGAAAGCTTGACAAAAATTCGGTTAATTGCCAACTGATTCGAACTTCATAAAATGGTAAACAATAAAGATTTCCTTATAGCTGGTTGATATATTTCAATAATTTAGTAAATGTTTACAAATTTATGAATAAAATTGTTTTCATATTTATTTCTTTATAAGTCGGTAAATGATAAATATTGCATTTGCATTAGTTTTTAGAATGCTGGAAATATAAATTTATTCTTGTAAATAAACAATCTAATAAATCAATAGTGTTTATTATTTTTGTTGCCAATTCTCAAGAAAAAAGAAAATGTATAAATTCACATTCATATGTTTAGGTTTTATTCCAATTCTAGTCATCGCTTTATAAAACAAAAACAGGAAGAGGGAAGAGAGTTAAAATAATAGCAGCGTCAAAGGAAAAACTGTCGTTTTGACACACAGTTTATTTTATTTTTTATTTATTTATTTATTTATTTGTGCGCAAAAAGGTTAGATTGTCGAATTCTTAAAGCCTGGATCCTAATAGAATCAAGATTTTCGTTTCGTTTTCTTTACCTGGGGTATCGTGAATACCAAATGGCGAGAGATTAATGGTGGTGGTATGGATTATGATAATAGTCTTGTTGTTGGTTGTATGTATAAGGCAAAACGAAGCCCACAAATCTTCAGAATGATTTTGAATTCATTTTTTCCTTCTTCTAGACTGGTTGCCACCTCAAGACAAGAGATATTTAATCCACAACTGAGTAGAAATCTCCATCCCTTTCTAATGAGTATTTATCCAAAATTGAACGTGAGTGACACGGTCGGAATTCGAACTCGATCCGGAGTTTTCTCTTTCCGATTCGCTAAATATTACACTATCCCCCCACCCATTCGTAGCTTACAGGCGTTAAAAATAACGAATCTGAGAATTCTCGTAATGACACATCGAAATAATTTTCTTTATATTAATCCTGCTACTTACATTTAACCCCTCACACCCCACCCTGCTTCTTATTCGATGATCCTGATTGAATATTTCTATCACCAACTGCCCACTCAGACTGGTTTGCAAACTTCAGATCACAAGTTTCACTTTTGCTTTCTCTCTCCATCCATCCATCTTTTTTTCGATAGCATACTTTTGAGCTCCGACCGTCGCCATGGTTGCAAAAGCCGTTTTTATACTGTCATTTTCCGTGCTGGGATTTCGTTCGTTCAATGAGCTACAATGATGACTCGGCTAACAAAAGAGTATGAAGCATTTCAACGTCCATCGTCATTATTGATAGCCGGCCCTATTTCCTGCTAGTCACCAAAGAGTGCTGACTGACCATATAGCCTAAAAATTGGAGGATTTCCTACCGAAATCAAGAGGCTTTGTTGATCTTTTTTAAAAGGATATGCAAAACAGAACTTGTTTTGTCGATCAGAAATAATACTGCCAAATGCATAGAGATTTATCACAATGGCGGAAGGAGAGGAGATTGATGAAGGTTGCTTAAGTCTGATGTTGAAATTATATTATTACTACATTACCTGTGATCCGTTGGGTCACTGATGTTTAAGATTATAAAACATTGATTTCAACAATAAAAAATTGTCTGTCTGAAGAAAGTTGAAATAAAAATACTTACTGTATAAACAAATCGTATTTTTAAATCTTATTCACTTATTTTTAAATCAGATTAACATAAAAATATTTTCGTAATATGCCAAAAATATTTTTAAATCATATTCACTTGAAAATATTCTTTTAAATATGGCAAAAAAGAATTTTTTTAAATGTTTAAAATATTGTTTGTTTAAAAAAAAGCTAAAATATAAATGAGCACGTACGAAATCTCAGAGGTAGAAAGAGAGAAGTGAAAAAAGAGAGAGACAGGTAGAATGAGAGAGAGGTGGAAAGAGAGAGAGAGGTGGAAAGAGAGAGAGAGGTGGAAAGAGAGAGAGGGAGGTAGAATGATAGAGAAGTGGAAAGGGAGAGAGGTGGAAAGAGAGAAGTGAAAAAAGAGAGAGACAGGTAGAATGAGAGAGGTGGAAAGGGAGAGAGGTGGAAAGAGAGAGAGAGAGGTGGAAAGAGAGAGAGAGGGAGGTAGAATGATAGAGAAGTGGAAAGGGAGAGAGGTGGAAAGAGAGAAGTGAAAAAAGAGAGAGACAGGTAGAATAAGAGAGAGGTGAAAAGGGAGAGAGGTGGAAAGAGAGAGAGAGGGCGGTAGAATGATAGAGAAGTGGAAAGGGAGAGAGGTGGAAAGAGAGAAGTGAAAAGAGAGAGAGACAGGTAGAATGAGAGAGAGGTGGAAAGGGAGAGAGGTGGAAAGAGAGAAGTGAAAAGAGAGAGAGAAAGGTAGAATGAGAGAGAGGTGGAAAGGGAGAGAGGTGGAAAGAGAGAGAGAGAGGAAGGTAGAATGATAGAGAAGTAGAAAGGGAGAGAGGTGGAAAGAGAGAAGGGAAAAGAGAGAGAGAAAGGTAGAATGGGAGAGAGGTTGAAAGGGAGGGAGGTGGAAAGAGAGAGAGAGTTGGAAAGAGAGAGAGAGAGGGAGGTAGAATGATAGAGAAGTGGAAAGGGAGAGAGGTGGAAAGAGAGAAGTGAAAAGTGAGAGATAAAGGCAGAATGAGAGAGAGGTGGAAAGGGAGAGAGGTGGAAATAGAGAGAGAGAGAGGTGGAAAGTGAGAGAGAGAGAGGGGGGTAGAATGATAGAGAAGTGGAAAGGGAGAGAGGTGGAAAGGGAGAAGTGAAAAGAGAGAGAGAAAGGTAGAATGAGAGAGAGGTGGAAAGGGAGAGAGGTGGAAAGAGAGAGAGGTGGAAAGAGAGAGAGAGGGAGGTAGAATGATAGAGAAGTGGAAAGGGAGAGAGGTGGAAAGAAAGAAGTGATAAGAGAGAGAGAAAGGTAGAATGAGAAAGAGGTGGAAAGGGAGAGAGGTGGAAAGAGACAGAGAGGTGGAAAGAGAGAGAGAGGGAGGTAGAATGATAGAGAAGTGGAAAGGGAGAGAGGTGGAAAGAGAGAAGTGAAAAGAGAGAGAGAAAGGTAGAATGAGAGAGAGGTGGAAAGGGAGAGAGGTGGAAAGAGAGAGAGAGGTGGAAAGAGAGAGAGTGAGGTAGAATGATAGAGAAGTGGAAAGGGAGAGAGGTGGAAAGAGAGAA
The DNA here is from genome assembly GCA_963932145.1 of Acanthosepion lycidas. Taxonomy (NCBI): domain Eukaryota; kingdom Metazoa; phylum Mollusca; class Cephalopoda; order Sepiida; family Sepiidae; genus Acanthosepion; species Acanthosepion lycidas. Next base: position 111,183,656 of record OZ010580.1, on the reverse strand, counting down.
GTGAAAAGAGAGAGAGAAATGTAGAATGAGAGAGAGGTGGAAAGGGAGAGAGGTGGAAAGAGAGAGAGAGGTGGAAAGAGAGAGAGAGAGAGAGGGAGGTAGAATGATAGAGAAGTGGAAAGGGAGAGAGGTGGAAAGAGAGAAGTGAAAAGTGAGAGAGAAAGGTAGAATGAGAGAGAGGTAGAAAGGGAGAGAGGTGGAAATAGAGAGAGAGAGAGGTGGAAAGAGAGAGAGAGAGGGAGGTAGAATGATAGAGAAGTGGAAAGGGAGAGAGGTGGAAAGAGAGAAGTGAAAAGAGAGAGAGAAAGGTAGAATGAGAGAGAGGTGGAAAGGGAGAGAGGTGGAAAGAGAAACAGAGAGGTGGAAAGAGAGAGAGAGGGAGGTAGAATGATAGAGAAGTGGAAATGGAGAGAGGTGGAAAGAGAGAAGTGAAAAGAGAGAGAGAAAGGTAGAATGAGAGAGAGGTGGAAAGGGAAAGAGGTGGAAAGAGAGAGAGGTGGAAAGAGAGAGAGGTGGAAAGAAACTTAGATCATTATTAGGCGCCCGACGGACGACGGACGACGGACGACGCACCACACTAGCACGATTCACCGACTTCGGTATTATATAGGTTAATTATTATTATTATTATTAGTAGTAGTAGTAGTAGTAGTAGTAGTAGTAGTAGTAGTAGCAGCAGCAGCAGGATTAGTAGTAGTAGTAGTAGTAGTAGTAGTAGTAGTAGTAGTAGTAAAATGGCTTTAGATCAGTGGTTCTTAACAAGTTATGTTCTCACCCCCCTAGGGGTGCGATATCGGTTCCAAGCGGGGTGCGAAGATATTGAATCATTAGGGTTGGTTTATTAAGGAAACTTTGGTATAGTATTTGGCGATCTGACATAAAAGTTTTCATTGTAAAAGTTTTACCAATTGATACCATCATGATAGAAAGTTTTTACCAAAAGTTTTTACCAATTGATACCATCATGATAGCATAAATGTATAATTAGGGAAAAGCCGAGCGGAAATTGCTGTTAAAACTGCGGTAAAGTTGGAAACAATTCTATGTGAAATTTGTTTTAATAAAAAGCAGAACTACTCTTTGTTGAGATGTGTCTGTCCAAATGTGATGTTCAAATATTGCTGAATTGTGTTTGTCCTTAAATATAATTATTTATGCGTGGGGGTGGTGTGCATATTTACACATAGATATAATGTTCGATAATATTTTCAGAAAGTAATTTTAATTATATGAAATTATGCGTTAATTGTTCCTGTTTTAGTTCATAAATTACAAATGACAGTTGCTCTAAACTGAAATTATAGTCCAAGATTGTATTATTTACACAAGATCAATATTGTTTCTCATCAAATCTGAAAGGGATACGAGAACTGATTGGTAGTTTGAAGGGAGTGCGAACAAGGAAAAGGAAATCATTGCTTTAGATAAATTTAAAGCTTAAGTCATTTCTGTTTTAAAATAAATATTAAAAAGTATACATTCTAAATAAGTAATATAGTTTGTTTTTTAATCATTTCGCCCTTAGCAAGTCGATGAGACGCAAGGGGTTACTGAGAGTGAAAGAGAATGAAAAGACAAATGATAAGAAAGAAAAATAAAATAAAGTTTCAGGGAGACGGTTATATAGTAATATGTTGTTAAATTTACTGAATTCATATGTTTTTACCAATAACATAGTTAAGGTATGTGCAATTTTACAAACGATTTGTAGGCATCTGTTTTTTTGTTGTTGTTTTTTTTGTTTTTGTTTTTGTTGTTGTTTTTTTTTTGTTTTTGTTTTTTTTTGTTTTTTTGGGGGTTTTTTTGTTTGTTTTTTTGTTTGTTTTTTTTGTTTTTGTTTTTTTTGTTTTATCTCACGCGACAATGGTAACAGCCAGTTTGGACAAAATTCAATCCATTTCTGAAGACGTATTGAGATGGCCAAAAGCTAGGCAGAGTATTACGAGACAGGAGGGTTTTCTTTGGTAACAAAGAAAAGAGTACTGAACAGCTCCGTTATATGTGCCCTCCTTTACGGCAACGAATGTTGAACGGTCTCCTCAAAGATGAAGAAAAGAATCGAAGCAGCGGAGGTATTGTTCTACAAAATGATGCTAAGGATACTATGGACCGAACATGTGAGCAGTGATGAGATTTTAGAGGGGATGCAAACATGGAGGAAGCTTAGACTTAACATCAGGACAAGGCAGCTGAAATTTCTGTGACACATAATGAGAAAAGGGGAGCTTGAAGAATCACTTGAACTCACAGGACGGATAGCGGGAAAGAGAGACAACGAAAAGCAACACGTGACAGACTTAACGGGCTTAAGCAAGTGAATGACAGGACAGAGTCTAGGAAAAGTAGCAAAAAGACAAAACATATTGAAAACTACAAGGGACAGTGGGGTAAGTGGAGAGCCATAATGGCCTACGTCCTGGCGGCACACAGCACATATAAGAAAGAAAGTGACTGGACCGGATTGAACTCTCCAGGTGGCAGCCCTCGATGATATACATTGAGTTAGATACAGGGGCTGCAAAAGTAGATACACTGTATTCTGCCAATAATAATTGATATGTTTGTATAATCAATACAATACATTTTGCGCGCAAGTTTTGGTTTTCATTACTGTATACCTACTTTTGCATCCCCTATATATATATATATATATATATATATATATATATATATATATATATAACGACACATGTCTCAACAATGGGCAAGATATAGACTATTCTATTTAAACTCTATGACTCCGCTGCAAATAGGGAAATAAATACTAAACAAAACAGTCCAAAAAAAAACATTATCGAGAGGCAAATAACATTAGCCAAAAATGAAATATACGATCTTAACAGCAAACTAACAAGGATAATAAAATCCATCCTTAACGACACAAATCCATCCTTAACGACATGAAATCCATCCTTAACGACCCAATATTTATCAAACAATTTAACAAAAGATCTTTCCATCGTATTTAACAATTGTTTGAATAATATACAGGGTGTCCCCCACAAATTGACATCATTTCAAATGTGAATGTCTGACTAAGTACATGTTCCAGGCAAACTAAATTAGACTTCATGATGAACAATAAAACTTTTATATATCAAAATTTGAACAAGATATTCAAATGGATGTAGATTTTATAACTGATTTCACATAGCTTCACAAATGTTCTCTATGCGCATCACTTGTAACACAACAAACAGTAATCCAGATCCTGCTAAAAAAGCTGTATCATGTTTCATATTTTTAATTTTTGCGTTTTCGTCAAATTTCGTTGAAAAATCTATTAGAATTTATTTATTATATTAGGACATTTGGAGGCGTTTAATTTTGTAGAACATTTAATTTATTTTTTTAATCGTTATTTCTACGCACAAAATTCTTCAAATGCTTGAATCTTTCGTGCGTAAGCAAAAACTGAAAACTGCGAAATTCTCCTTCTTCCAACCTGTAAACACGTTAGCAACCTCCACTTTTTTTTCTTTATTTTTTATTTCTGAGTTTTTTTATATGTAATTAGTGCAAATCCTCTTCATTTTAGGCTTAGTTATCCTCAGTAAAGGAAGTAAGCGGTTGTCACCCACCAAAAAAATAAAGATTATCTCCCTTTATGATGACGATCAACACTTCAAGACCATCAACATGGCGATTCCATTAATCACCATTCATAGAATTGTCCACCAGAATTAAGAAAGAAGATTAGCAGCCAGAAAATGTGGTTCTAGGAGAGAGAGAAAAAGAGAAAAGCGAAAACGGAATAAAATGGTTTCCAATGGGAGGAAGCACAAATGAAACTCTAGTGGAAATGTCAATTTCTTCATGCCGAGAGAGATTTTAGGATTATCATCATCATTTCAAGACCATCCAAAAATAGAAAGAACTGGAGATTGCTTTGTTGCGCATTCATAGAATTGTCCAACAGAATGAGAAGAAAGAAAAAAAAAAAAGAAATCGTCCTTCTTGAATTTTTTTTTTAGAAGAGAAAAAAGCTATCTGAAAAAGGCCCTTGTGCAAGAGAAAACTTAACAAAATGACTCCTACTGACATGATGCCAAATTCTTTGTCCAAAAATTTTACTTCCAGTGAAAGAAAGTGTCTCTCTACATACTGTCAGGAGATCTCACGAAGAATTCAGCATTTACAGAAACGTTTTGGAAGAAAAGCTTTAACGGATTTACTTTTAATCCGACGTTAGTGTTAATGGTTGCTTCGTACATGAAATAGACTCATTATTTTTCTCTTTATTAAACTGTGTCTATTAAGTCGGTCGGCCTTGCATTAAAGAAAAGCAAAGTAAAGAAAATACATTCCCTAACAGGGATCGAACCTACGTGCCCGTTTGTAAAGGAAATATTTCTGTACCGCTCAGTCATGAAGAACATTACAGCAAGCAACGTTTTATATACCATTTTTAAGGAAACCACATCCACGCCAGTTTCAAATTTGCCAATCTCTGTTGGACTCGAAACTAGCTCACCCCGAGCATATATGCATGCATATATATATATATATATATATATATATATATATATATATATATATATATATATATATATATATATATATATATATATATATATATATATATATATAAACGATGTGTAATTTTGTATAATTTTATATATCAAAAACAGTATTTAGTAAAATATGACAAACTGGAAAGTTTTTTTTTGTGACGCGTGTCATTCGTTAAGATTTCATCGGAGCGGGGTTTGTTGATGTTACCACGTCTACACATGAGCACAGAACGAGAGATGCTGGTAGTTTCATAATTTTTGAATGAATATATTTGAAAGATTTCTTTTTCTCAATCTAGCCCATGCAATATGAGTATGTGCAAGTATTCCTGTGTTATCAACTAATATCTGTTTAATTGTATGTACATGGTTATGTTTTTCTAAGAAATTTTGTTTAATGGAACTGGGATTAGAAAGTAAAAAACTACGGGAGAGCATAGTTGTAGCAAAACCAATATATGTAGTTGGTTTATTATTAGTATCAGAGATACAATCTCTGAACCGGCAAGTAAATTACTACATTAGTTTTTTTTTTCTTTTTTTTTTTCTTTTTTGTAGCGGATTTAATTGTGTGATTGTAGAGTTATGAGAGATTATGAGGTCAATTGTTTTAAATTGTTTATAATATATGATGAGCTTATCTTATTTATTATTATTAATCGGTTTAATATTTGTACCTATTATGTTTTTGAGCGTTGTTTCATCAATTCATTAATTATTATGCATTTGGTTACTATAAGTTAATAGTGTTATGTTTATTTTAACGTACCTTATTATGGTTACAATTGTTATTAATATTGTTAGTGGTATTATTAAGTTTAATGAGATACATTTTTATTTGTGGATCAATCACCACAGAGATCCTTCTTTGCCCTCCATTAGAATGTCTGACGCTCAACTTCTCGAGAGCAACTCTCTGCGGCTGCTCGGTCTCACGTTGACTGCTGACCTGAGATGGAACAAATACATTGAGTCAATTGCCTCGTCCACCACAAGGAAAGTTGGCTCCCTGTGCCGCGCCAGGAAAATCTTCTCCCCGGAATCGATCCTCCAGATCTACAAATCAACAATTCGCCCTTGCATGGAGTATTGTTACCATATATGGTCTGGTGCCCTTTGTGTTTGCCTCGGGGTTCTTTGATAGGCCACAGAGGCGGGTATGCAATATAATTGGCCCTGTTCTGCCATCTCGTCTACAGTCACTTTCTCACAGACTCGTCGTCGCCTCTCTCTGTCTGTTTTACAAATACTTTCATGGAAATTGCTTCGAGGAGCTGCATTCGCTGGTTCCCAGACTTCATGAGTTCAAGCGCCCTACGAGGCTGGCATCCCGCTCTCACCCCTTCACTGTCGAAACTCCTAAATGTATCCGTCTCTTCTATTCCAATAGCTTCATGTCTCGCACCTCTCGCCTGTGGAACTCCCTTCCCTATTCCTGTTTCCCTGTGAGCTATAATCTGAAGCTATTCAAGTGTAATGTCAATCGACATCTCCAGTTGCCTTGATCTATCCACTACCCTTCTCCTCATACTCTCTTCTATCACTCCTATCTGATCTCGCTCTATATTTTCTGTAACCCCTTGCGTCCTAGTGGCTTCCCGCCTTGCTTGGGGTGAAATGCTTTAAAAAAAAATGACGGAATTAGGGAATCCATTATTAATGAGTGTTTGTTTGATGTTATGGTCATCTTTATAGAATATGGTTTGGGAAGAAGATATCATTTGTGTGTGTTGGATTAAGTTTTTTTTTTTTTATAACGGCAGACTTATATCGTTGGTGGCATTCACTACAAAGAAGATACTAGTTAATGCTAGTGGTTTTCTTATATTGAGAAGTAGTAAATTTATCTGTGCAGGAATTAATAAGTGCATCAAGGAATTGAATTTTATTATTAAGATTGAGTTCTAGTGTAAATTTGAGGACGGAGTGACTTTTTAAGATGTGTAATTTGATCAATATTTTAAGCTAAAATGAAAATGTCATCTATGTATCTTGCATATATTGGGGGTTTATTAGTGTCATTAAGTATTTTATTTTCGAAATGTGCCTAGATTAACTAGAAAAAATGGGGATTAAAGAAGATCCCATTACAATACCGTCTATTTGAGTATAAATATTGCCATGAAAAGCTACTTGAGTGATACATGCTAATAATATATATTCTTTAAATAGTGGGTTTAATATTGATGGGTGGGTGTGAAGTGTGATTGTATACATGATGGATAATGATGTCAATCGTTTCATGGGAGAGGACATTAGTAAATAAATTTTGTACATCCAAAGATGTGATTATTTGTTTATTTGGTTTGACAGCAGGGAGAATTTGTACAAATTCGTTTGTTGAGTTAATACAATATTTGCTTATGGAAATTATGGAGTTAGGAAATAATTAATTTGATAAGTATTTTTGAAAGGTGTAGGTATTGGTGTAGGTATTTCTGAAATCATAGGTCGGAGGGGATGATCATTTTAATGGATTTTTATATTTCCATAAAGGTAGCCATATAATCTTTTGAAGTTTATAGGATCCTGTGTCAGCATTGTTAGCAGTAATAAGTTTATTGATATAGTTTTTATGTTGGGATATATATATATATATATATATATATATATATATATATATATATATATATATATATATATATGCATTAAAGAAAAACAAAAACCGTTGATGGAACCAACAGACAACTTGCTAATATATAAAACTCTCCTCAAATAAAAATGACAATACTAAAAAAAGAAAAAGAAAAGGGGTTTAAAGGTAAACCTACCTACTCAGTACAGTAAAGTGCTGGAAGCCTAGATTGCCTAGTCAGACCCAAAAAATGCTTTGCAACGTTATATCCTACAAAAAGATGCCCCTTGTCGTAACCCAAGTATTACTTTCACTCGATCAGACGAGTTGAACGCGAATGAAAGAAGTGCGCGACGAGATTCATATAAGCCGTAACTATAAATCACCCTCAAACATCACGGGAAAGAAAGAAAAAAAAATGCATTTAAAAAAAAAAATGCGCATAACCACATATTCACAGGGAAAAAAGGAAAAACTCCGCGAGTGGGCTAAACTACTAATGGTCGTATTGTAGGGTCGGGTTCGGCGAGAAAAATATATATATATAAAATATATTTTAATTTTTTAATAATATTTTTATTTAAAAAATATTTTACATTGCGACACGGAAATTTCTGTTTCGGAACTTTAAATTTGTTCCATTATCAAGCGATATTATTTAACTTTACATCGCTTGATAATAAAACAAATTTAAAGTTCCGAAACATCGAAATTTCCGTGTCGCGATATAAAAAGTTTTTGAAATAAAATATTATTAAAATATTATGGTTTATATTGTATCGAGAACTCTTTTAAAAAAAGTAAATGCTAAGGAAATGTGGATTTTTAAATTGACTGGTCTTTCTCTTTATTTGGATATATTAGGTTGGTGCAAAAATAATGACGTAATAATGTCGTTTTTTTACGTTAAAAAATACGTCAAAAAACGACATTATTACGTCATTATTTTTGCACCAACCTAATATATAAAATTATAATATATATATATATATATATATATATATATATATAGAGAGAGAGAGAGAGAGAGAGAGAGAGAGATCAGAGAGAGAGATCAGAGAGAGAGAGAGATGATAATACTATTTTTTAATACTACTGTTCCCTGGTCCAATTCAACCTTTTATATATTAGATAGATAGATAGATAGATAGATAGATAGATAGATAGATAGATAGATATGTGTGTGTGTGTGTGTGTGCGTGCATTATCTTTTAAATTTTCTATATTTATAGATGAATAGTGTTCACAGTAGGAGATAGAGCTTTTAAAAATAGAGGCAGACTGTGTGGGCATAGGAATCAACACTGAATGGTGACTGTCAGTGTCACGGTTCAGCGCAATCATCCTGATCTGTAGATTGCACTTAAGTGTGAAACTGACAGTCATTATGATGTGTTGATCCTATGTTCACACTGTGTGTATATATGCGTGTTTGTTAGTGTGTAGTGCAATATTTGAAATTGAAAAATCTACAGGTTCACAAGTTTCATATGAATTATACATAACAATGTATATATGCTTGTGAATATTTGATTTCAGCCTTGTAATGAAAATTTCGCACAGTATCAGTTCCTGTCAAGTGTTATAGAAGGACGCTTTTATGAATCATCATTTGTGCTCAACCAATCAATATTAACGAAAAGACACACCGCAATTAATATGCATAGGTTTATGAGAGAGTTAATCCTAGTCAGGATTCTTGGCCCCGTTTCTCGAACCAATTCTTTCTATCAAGTAAACATAGTGTTAACCAGGAAGCCGAAAATTTTGCGTCGATTTACGAACTTGTTTTTCTTTCAACAACGCCAGGAACACTAAAATCCACTCAGCTGAGCAAATTGATCAACTGGGAGGAAGGAAGGAAAGAAAAAAGGAAGGCTAAAATAGTGAGAGTAAATGAACAAGAAATGTTTAGTGAAGGGAAGAGCTGTTGAGGAAATGAGGTGTTTATTGGGTTCGTGGGAAACATTTGCTTCATCTAGAGCCTTAAATTAGAATGGGGTCATTAGTCAAACGTTCAGATCAATAACGGACAAACTAGAAATATTGACCCGCTAGGTATGAGATCACTTTTCACTCCTACAATTCGATCCGGGATTCCGAATTCACTAATTATTGTTATAAGTTGACAGGAACCACATCCGTTTTACGATAGTTACCTTTGAGTTTCAAATAGACGGGTCGCAACTTCTTTTTTTTTTTTTTTGGTGATAGGGGAGAAAAATGTTACTCTCATCACTCTTTTTGTTAAATATTCAGCAAAATTTCCGAGAACAAAGTGTTTTATTACGGAAACTTAATTCGAAAATTATTTTTCAAAATTCCAGCCAGCCACTCCTTTTATAATTCTAACTGAGCCGCCCTGGCTTACGGTCATATCACGTTGAAACACCGGTTCATGTACGATCACTGGAATTAAACAACGTCGAATCTGGTCAGTATTGACATAGATGAATGCTAGTTAAGTTTGGATGTGCAGGTGGTGTAATGCAAAATGACTCGGAATTGTTAATCAGAGAACTGAATTCTAATTCCAGTTAAGTTCGTAATATTCACTTGCATGCAAATATCCTTGGAAAAGGTATGAATCCACCTTAACTTCGGTGAACGTATCATTTGCATACTTACATAGTATGTGTTCTGCATACAGTTTTGAATTCATTGTTAGCCTTCTAAGCAATGGAGCCAGATTGTCCTACTATATATAAGCCATATTATGAGTCTTTGAATTTAGAACTGTCCTTCTCCAAGACCGGTTGCTACTCAAGGCTATAAGGCTCAGCCTGTCCTAGCAGACGAGAGAAGAAGGGTAAACGAATGTAACGAACTTGACTGGAATTCGAATTCGATTTTCCAAGTTCTCTATGCATTATTCCACCGTGATTCACTCCGTTTTATATTTTATTTAATTCTTTAAGCATTTCGGCATTTTCAGTTCCCTGCCGGAATATAGTTGATTTTTAGAGGGTGGCCATATTCTTAATAGCGTAGGTTGAGATAAGAAAAAGTTCTCACGACCGGAATGTTCACGACCGGAATGTTAATTTGGATGCGCATGCGTCTTATATGAGATAGTAATCATTGTAATCTGAAAATGTTTCTTGATCTCAGTTAATAATATATACATTTTTTTTTTTCTTTTTTCTTTTTAATTTTATTCACTTTCTCATTAATTTTTGGTTGAAGACTGCTTTATAAAAATTAATAAAAGTTTCTATTTTTGAAAATTATTGAATAATTCTCTCAGTAAGCTGGCATGTCTGCTGATAATACCTTCTATTTTTTCTAGCTTACGAAACACGGTAGAGTAATGGATTGCGGCTCGGATTAAGGAATCGGAGAGCCGTGTTCGAATTCTAGTTGATTCATACCTTGGGAAAAGCGTGAATTCAACTCTTCTCCCCAGCTACGGGTAAATAGTAGGTCAGACAGAGTTTTATAACGTTGGGTGGCAACCGGTTTAAGAGAAGGAGAACTCTGAATTGAAAGTTGTATGCAGCCCTTACAAAGTATATACCATGCAACTAACGAGGGCCTCGTTCGCATTCACTCCTTAATCTAGACAATTCATTAATATTGTAAAATAAATTTACGATGTATTTTTACCTGAATTTCTAGAATAATGAGTTATCATTATTTAAATTCAGACTAATGTCCTCATCTTTTTTGTTACTATCACAGCGTTTCGGAAGCGTTGTGATAATAACAGCAAATATGAGGAAATTATTCCAAATATCAGTCGGTTATGTGCCATGCGCAATACACGTTTAGGCGATCATGTAACTTTCGATACATGACTGACGAGGCAGGTTTTTTCCTGCAATAGGCTGCCATTTCTTTCTGCGGTAGACCAGTTGTCATCCAAGGCTATAGAACTCTGTTTTTCTTGCTATTTGTCCATAACTTTGAGAAGAAGAGGATTCATACCTTTCCCAAGGGTATTAGCACGTAAGTGAATGTAATGGTTTTGATTGGAATTCGAACTCGGCTCTCCGATTCCTTAATCCGAACCGCTACATTACTGCACCGCGCTTCCAAACTCAATCCGAGCCGCTACATCATTCTACCGCGCCTCCAAATATAAATAATTCAAAATCTTCAGTTGTAATATTTAATTAATACTATAAAAACGGACATATTTATTAAAATATGAGGAAAAGAAACAAGGGGAAAAAATGCAACTATTATAAATGACAATTCGAAACAAGAAAGGAGAAAAAAAAGTAAAAATATAGGGTAAATAACGAAAAAAAAGAAAACATTTCTTATTTCCCTCGATTTTTATCATTTGTTTAACTTTTTTGTTTCGAATTGTTTCGTTTACAGTAATTATATCTTTTCTTCCGATCCAATTTCTTCTCATTTTAATAAATATTCCAGTTTTTAATGTAAATACTATATCTTTAGAATAAAATCCTTAGCAATGCATTTAGTTGATTACAGTATTGTGTCAGTCTTGACCTCTGATAATCCTCAAATTTTCAAGGCATTTCTATATAAAGCTTTTTATATTAATTCCTATTTGTAAATCACTATCAGTACATCTATAATGTACATATAATCGCTCGAATTTATCGGTAAAGTTTGTCTTGACTCCTGAAAACAGACCAGTCGTTTATTCCTGATTTTCAATGCTTTTCAATTGTAAAATTTAGTCTACGTTCATTAAACATATTCTGTTGGGAAGTTTTGTTGAAAATCTATTCATCTTTATCTTCCAAGAGCAATATGGACATGGAGTCGAAAGTTTCTTAAACAAATTTTGTTTTGTTGATTTTATTTAACGGCACGTCAACCTCTATGCGTTATTTAATGCCGAAATTTAAATTTTTTTAAACACAATTTTATGGTTTCAATTACAGATAAAATCTATTGTTGGTCATTTTGCTTTAAATAGATATTGTTGGACATTTTATATAAACAGATATTATTAGTAATTTTACTATAAATAGGTAAATTCTTGCTATTTTATATATATATATATATATATATATATATATATATATGCCTGGTGTAGTTTATCGTCATACCCAGGACTAAAACAAATTTTGTATTCAACATTGGAAACATTTAGGCTGCTCAGTCATTAAATTCTGCTTTGTGGCCTTAATTTAACGAGAATAACTTTTCATTCCTTCGCAATCCTATGAACAGCCTTCACTATGTACCAATACTTACTAATAGTTGGTGACTATAGTGATTTACTAAGAGTATGTAACATCTGACATAAGACTACAAATATAAGGCAGCCAGTGAATATCTAAGTCACAATTCAGTCATAAATGGTCTAGCGAAACAAACTTGCTAACCACTACACTACGTCGAAGTGCCCTAGTGATTTACTAAGCGTAGCTTAGATGTGGCACAAGGCCGAAAGTATGAGGCACGCACTGAGGAACGGACTTACTACTCAGTCGTAATTGATCTAGCGAGACAAATTTGCAGATCATTACATCACATCGAAGTGCTCACAGTTGGCGATTATAAATTCTTCGTTTTCACAATACCCTTTTCTCTAGTAGACCCGCCTCTGAAAGTTTTATATTTTAAGTCACATTTTCTAGGAGGGCATAGGTATTTTTTGTGTTTTTTTTATGTTATATCTGTTCAGACTTTAAATATACAATGTATTTTTTGTTTGTGTGTGTGTAGCGGGGATTGTGTGCAGTTCTAATCTTAACAATCCGTTTTTCATTCCTTTCTAATGTATTGGTTATTGTCCAAAAGAATTGAGGAGAATTTTAAAAAATTTTATTATCATCAACAAAAATTATACGTGAGTGATTAGCTCGGACTTCATAAAGAATTTATGGTTTCTGATGACTGCAGTGTGGATGACAAGTGTATTCGTGGAATTTTGGTGAAATTCGATTGAGTGATTCAGTTGTTTTTTACAGCTTATCAACCTTTTTGCAGATTGTTTAAAAACAGAAAATATTTTAAGATTGTAAAAAATTTTTTGAAGATAATGATCATTTACTGATACAAGTCCTACAAATTAACTAATAGCTAAGATGGCAAAGAGATTTATTCCTATTTTTACCAAGGCTATTTACACGAAGGTGAATATAATGAACATGACTGGAATTCCATTACACCATCCGCACATCCAAGCGGTTACCCATCTAGGTACTGGAGCCAGGCTCGACGTTGCTTAACTTCGTTAATCGTACGTGAACCGGTGTTTCAACATATGGCCGTTATTCATTACATCACCAACGCATTAAAGCTTACAGCACCTTATGTTCCCAAGCGGTCACTCATCTACATACTACCCATAATTGATGTTGCTTAACTTCGGGAATCGCACGAGAACCGTTGTTTCAACGCGATATGACCGGAAGCCTAATAACTATTCGAATAAATGGATTAGTGATTGTCATTAACTAGCTTAAAAGAATGAACAGAGACGATCATCATCTTGGGACAAATTTAGTATAATATGCAATAATAAATATTGAGGAAGGGAGGCTTGGAAAGTCTGATACTCACAGGACAGGTTGAAGGCAAGAGAGACAGAAGAAAACCGCACAAAACCTATCTAGAGAGCTTGAGTAAATGGATGGCAGAACAGGGTTTAGGAGAAATAAAAAAAAGAAAAAAATTATTAAGAGCTATAAATGACAGGAAATTGTGGAGAGCCATGATTGCCTACGTCATGAGGAGACACGGCGCGTAAAGAAAAGTGAATGTTTTAAGATTAGGATTGGCTAACAATCAATATTCTTGTTTCTTGTAAAGAATATATTTGTTTGTTATTGTAAATAACCACTGGGGTAAAAGCTGTGATTTTTATCACCCACACCACCGACGCAAACATACACAAATTGTCCATATAGGACGAGTTCGGACTTCATAGAGAAAATGTGGTATTATGGGGTCTGCAGTTTGAACGGAAAGTGCAAACGTGAATTTTTGGTGAAAGGATAAATATTCGAGCGAATAATTTGATGACTGCGACTAACGACGTTAGAAATTAGGGCAGAAAAAAAAACAACCCACACAAACACAAAATTTTCTGCCTTGTGCTACATTTTTCGTAAAATACAGTAATAAATATATGTAAAAATTTTAGCATCTGCTAACTTTTTCTAGGCTTTTAATATTTATGTGTAATTATATAGCAACTCAATTGGGCGCTTCGACGTGGTATAATAGCGATTTTGTCTCGGTCAGCTAATTATGAGTGAATTAGAGCTTCACTGACTCCTCCATGTTCCACAACGAAGCTACACTTAAATCAGTATATATCAAGCCTTTATTTGTTAATAAGCTTTTTCGTGCGTTTCATACACACATTTCTGCCTCCTGTCGTATTTACTTGTCAGTAAGGCTCATAATGCATTTACATTTGACATTCAGTGTGATGATGTCGCCCCACTATGCACATTCTTATCTGCGCATGCGTCTTATATGTGACTAATCATTGTCATCTGTACGTTTTCGAAATTTATTCTCTTTCCCGGTCATCTAATAAAAATGGTGGAGACAGTCTTATAAAAATTGATAAAAGTTTCTATTTTTGAAAGTTTTAGTCATCTAGTCTCGGGCGAACGCAGTCAGGTCAATTTCAGGATTATTTTGAGAGACATGCCACGAAATATACGCTATAAATTTGGTTGCACAGCCAATGTCGACAAAAATAAGAATAACATTGACTGCAGATACACTTGTTTTATTTTTAAATTTTTATGCTCTCTACGGATTACTTTTCTCACTTAATTTCATTGGACCCAATGCGCGTTGGTCTCAATAGCAATCTAGGTAGCCGGTTTACAGTGAAATTATCCATAGCTGTTGATTTTTTTTTTTTTTTTTTTTTTTTTTGACAGACATTGTACCTGAATCTCCATGTCTAAACGTCTCTATACAGTTTCCCTGGTCGAGTCGGAATTCTTGAACTATTTCCAAACAACCCTCATGTTTTAAATTATAGTTTTCCTTTTCGTAGATCAGTGGTTCTCAATGATTTTGTCCAATGCACACTTTTCACCATAAGTCAGAATGGCATTCACAACCTTTCCCAGATTGTCTGACTCAAAAAGTGCATTCCAAATAATGTGCATATATTACTGGAAATCTTCATTCTTTTCCATATTAGCACATAGACATTTACATGAATTATTTTTATAGGGAAGTTCTACAAATTTAATAACAAGAGAAAATGTTGATGGATTCTTAAACTTGAATACATGTACAATATTTTGTTTTAATTCATAACTAATTATTAAATAAATATAAACTGAAGCAGACTTCAATAAAAAAAAATGTTCGTTAGAATGCCAGGGTATTGGAATTCAATAAACAAACTTCTGCAAATAAATAACAAAACAAATGTCAAAGTTCTTCCCGCTCCTGAAAGCCTGAAAGTCCCTCTGGGGTGGAATTCCCCACCCCGACTTGAAAACCCATGATCTAGACTGTGACTTAACCCTTAACTGAAAGGAGAGAATATGGATACATACCTTTCCATTGTATAAAAGTAAATCTAACACTGATTTATATTTCCACACACACTTTACTTTAGTATTTGCAAATTACCATGGCTTTTGGGGGGTTTCCATTGCCTTCTCCACGGTTTGCAATTCAGAGTTGCCCTTCTCCTAGACTGGTTACACTCCAAGGCTAGACAACTTATTTTACCTTTTGCTATTTAATCTATGGCTAAATAGCAGGGTGAGTAAGTTATCTCGTAAATTATGTTTTCTGGGTATTAACCAATTAACCATATAAAAAAATATAAATTTATTCATTAGTTTGAAAAGAAAAATTTTTCGGTCAAGTCTATTTAGCTAATCAAATATTGATTATATATTTCAGTCACCGTTGACTCGAGTACAAAATATTTTTTATAAAATATAAATCTTTCCGAGCGAAGCGATTGATACCTTTTCCAAGAGCATTTATGCGAAAGGGAACGTGAATTCCATTTGTCGTGCCAGTAAGCATTTGATTTACTTACGTGTATTTATGTGCAAATTGAGATATAAAAGAAATTATCTAAAAGGAATTATAATAAATTGAAATGCCAAAATAAGAAAACTTATTTTGGCAACGAGTTTTGCGCTGTCAGAAAATCCTTTCGAAATATTAAAAGTAGAGATATATTAAGAAAAACCTGGGTTTGTCCACAGAGAAGTATATTTATTGCATAAAAATACAATACTGGCACAAGGCCGAAAAAGGGGGAGGCTGGTCTTCACTAACTATCTTATACCTAGCTAATCTGATTCACGACCCATTCACACATTACAGTTTCCACATTCACCATAAGAAATCATCCGTCACTAATCAATCCTCCATACACCATAATACCGCACCCTCTCAAGGGGAAATCTACAAAACGCCCCTCCCCATGCCTTAAAAATTTAATGATAATAAATTATTATATATACAATTCTAATAATGAAGAATGAGAGGGGAGGGAGATGAACCCAATAATAGACTAAACACTCTACAGAAAGTAAACTAAACTTATGTTAGTAGGGCTCGTCGAACGCTCCAAATGGAGAGGCCGCTGTATTCTGCCCATTAGACAAAATCAAGAAGCTACGGGAGTGGGAAAAGGATAAAAAAATTATACGGGCATGGGTAAATATAAAGCTGGCCCAGTCGAGATAAAAAAAAAAGTGGGGAAACAAACTGGGGAGGTTGGGAATCTCAACTTGGATCATAACCAAAGAGGCAGCCGGGAACAGGCAAGGAACAACTCTTACTCACATTAACTAGGTACACAAAAGTTTGTCTAACCTAACCAAGGGGAGGACTCCGCAGGAAACTGCCCCGATGGGACGTAGGTTGTCCACTGAGAAGATGACGTTATGTCACTGAGAAGATGACGTCATTTTTTTTTTGTGATTTCAATCTGAGAACATTCGAAAATATTCAAAAGTCTTTAAACGGATATGAAAAGGAAACGTAATTATGAAAGACACGAAGTGATATATTTTTGTTATGTTGGTAAAAGTGAATATATCATCATCATCAGCAGCAGCATCATCATCGTCATCATCGTCATCATCGTTATTGTTATCTTCTTTTTTTAGTAAGGGTTTACAGCCATATCATGTTGAAACAACAGTTCTCGTACTATCGTCAAAGTTAAGCAAGATTGAACCTGGTCAGTAACTAGATAGATGACCGCTTGAGAATGCCAAGTGCTATGAGCTTCGATTGTGCAGGTAATATAATGGACAACAGTCATATCACATTGAAACACCTGTTCTCGTATGATGCACGAAGCAACGTCGAACCTGGTCAGTACCTAGATGGGTGACTGCTTGTGGATACCAGGTCCTTCAACGTAGCAGTGGGGTAATGGATTATCGCTGTGAACTGGAAATCGTAGAGCCGAGTTCAAATTCCTGTTAGGTTCGTTATATTTTCTTAGGCGCAAATACCATTGGGAAAGATATGAAAACACGTCTTCTCCTCTCTCAGGTTACTTGTTCCAGGAAATAATTATTATCTCTAAAACATTCTTACAATCTTTACAAATATTTTCTTTGTTCAAATAATCTGCAAAAGGTTGATAAGACGTAAAAACAAATGAATCACTGATATATTCATTTTCCAAAATTCTATATATACACATATCATCTGAAACAGCAAATTCTCTATAAAGTTCTATTTAGGTCCACACGTAGAATTTTTGTGGTTGATAATAACAACTTTTTAAATTCCACCGATGCTGTAAATATGTTTTGTTATTGTTAAACAGTAGCAAAAATGAAAAACTTTTTTTCTTGTTAATGTTAGAACCACACACAATTCTAAAAAAAAAAAATGAGTGCATATTTAATTTATTACCATTAAAAAACAACAAAAAATATATATGACAAGGTCTATGATTGAGAGTGTTTCTACGTATCTAGATGTGAGTCCACAAGTCACCTTGGCTACCTCATCCTTCCAGATTACAAAAGAACAAGCTCTCGGCCAGTAGCCATGATGTATACTTAATATGTGAACAGATATACCATTAAAAACAACAAAATATATATAAGATCTCATTTTACAACGAAAGGTAAGAATCCCTCTTTTCTCCTCCCAGCTATGGGTTAATTAGTGAGATTTGTATCATTAAATCATTATTATCTGCCCCTCCCTCAAATGCCTTCGATCTATAAATATTTTCTGGCTTTAAATAACCTGCAAAGGGCTGATAAGCCGGAAAAGACGAATCACTCATTTAATCTATTTAGTACAATTCTTTGCTTGGCCAGTACTAGAAAACCTGGAGTAAGGCAAGGAAGTAAATATATTCATTTATTCATTCTATTTAGGCAAATAAATTCTGGTTTATTACTGGGGATATTTTGAGGATTTCTAAAATATTCAGAATCCGTAAGTGAGACATAAGGTCAAAGACCTTTCTATAATCGATCCATGTCATACATAGAGAATCTAGTTCCTGAATATTGTTTGGCAATATTTTGAAGATCATTCTATTCACTAGTACAGGTTGACAATCCCATAGCCAAACATCTGATAACCGAAAACGTCTGATAACCGAAAACGTCTGATAACCGAAAACGTCTGATAACCGAATATTTTTAGCGTCTAGTTTGGCGCGCAAAAAATCTTACCTCTTTAACCCACGCCACTTAGGTACGGCGTAGCAACAGGTGTCGTGATCAGCCCGATTCCGTCGACCACTCCCTCGGCTTGGCTGAGTGAACTAAGCCCACCAAACGTCAGTTGGTGCCAAGCACACATATTGGGTAGATGTGAGTTTTTTTTTTTCTTTTCGTAATATTTGTGACTTTATACAGTGAAAATGTCAAAAAGAACTGCAGATATTTTTAGTTTACCGTCTGATGTTGTTCATTTTTAAGTTATTTAAGGCATTTTTTATCTGAAATAAATAAAATTTTATTCATTACTTATGGTCTTAATTATCCACCTATTTCATTTATTAGTATATTAATCTATAAATAAATTGTAATAATATTTGTAGTCTATTTTTATCCCTTGTGGTATAAGTATTCCATACGTTTTTATTATTTGAATTTCTGAAAATCGGAAAACCGAAACAGAACTGGTCCCAAGGATTTCGGATATGGGATTGTTTACCTGTATTTGCTTTCTCTGATCCACAATCCATTTTTAGAGGTTATTTTCAAGATCTTGCCAGTTTGCTTTCTCCACTTCCAATTTGGAAAATGTATTTATCAATGCCTTCAGAGCATAAGCGGATTTTGAACTATAATTATTAGGTAGCCTTCAACTTTACTTCTTCTAAGCTTATGTTTATACTATACAAATATGTTAGGTTTTACTTGAAAAGAGCACTCTCAAAGTTTTCTTTCTACTGATAAAGAGCATCACCACCTAAACACAAAGGAAACAGTGTCCAATCTTTGGGGCTATTAACTACCAACATTGAGCTAAAACAGAAGCTAAAATTCATACCAGCTGTGTGAATGGAGAGGGAGAGTTAATATAAGGAGCAAACAGTAGAATAAGTACGCGGTCCTCATTTCCACATTCCTATTTAATATCATAGAAACAATCTTACGCTACTGTCGGGTAAGTGACAGAATTGAGTGACAGAGAGGTACGTGAGGTACGTCTGTTTTAGTGAGCAACAGAGAGGTATGAGAGCACAACGTATATTTTTGGTTTAATAAATAATAATGATATTTGTGGTCTATTTTTATCCCACGTGCTGGGATTATTCATAAATTTTTGCTGCAATATTGTTTGAATTTCTGAAAACCGAAAAAATCGGAAAACAAAATATAACTGATCCCAAGGATTTCGAATATGGGATTGTGTATCCTGTACTTGCACCGTGAAAAGTATAACAAATTGGATAGACAGAACTGTTTGGGTAGCGTCGATAATTGTGCTGGTCATCGTGACCGATTCTTTGATCGGCCTGCGCTTGTTGAAACTATTGATCATACCGGAGAACTATGGTTTGTTCAGTATAGTTGAAGTATAAGCCATAGGAGGGTTTCGTTGGTGTTGAGTAAACAAATGTGTATATATATATATATATATATATATAT
>OZ010580.1:111146051-111158551 GCA_963932145.1 Acanthosepion lycidas | reverse complement strand
TCCCTGGCTACGGACCTACTTGACTTGGAGGGATCGTTGTCAAGCATGGCCTGGATCTCACCAACAAATTCGGGAGTTCCTTTCTTATCAGAACGATCAGAGCGAGTTTTCCGAGCTGCCGTACCTTCGTAATCACTATTAAACTCATCCAACTCTTTACGAATCCTCTTCACTATTCACGTATTGACACCCAAACACTCTGAAATGTTCGCAATAAAGCATCCGTTTCCAAATTTCTGGCGGATTGAATTACATCATGGTGCCCTTTTTCCGAACCTACTCTAATGCGCATTTAACAAAATCAAAAACAAACAACGCGCATATATATAAAATGGCGACAATTTACCCGCCTCACTCTGTATATATATTGTTATTATTATTAAGTGAGAAAGCGACATGCCAACAAAGTGACGCTGGCATATGAATTTACGAGGCCTATTGCAATCATTATTACCCCCATTATGAAATCAAGGCGTTTACCTTATAGGTGATAAATAGATAGTTAAGAGATTTTAGAAATATTCTTCGGAGGTATAAAAAGGTACCAGTAAATTGAAAGTGTGTTTAGAAAGAAATTTGATAGAAATTAGATTTCGTATAAGTTGTGGTCTTCCCTGTTGGTTGAGTATTTCCCGTCAGACAGCTAATAAAATAACACTCGATTTAAAATAGCAGAGATAATATTTATACTAATAGGTATACATTTTGAGTTTCATGTATGCTGCAATCTTCAGGCACGAATTGAAAATAGATTCTAATTAGTCTATACATATAGCTATGTTGGTTTAATATTGGTTTATCTTCCCCATTTAATATTCACAATGACTCTTAACGGAAAAGTCAGTGAAACCCAGTGTGTACAGAGAGCAGTTTTCGGATAGACTCCGCGACGAGAAGATTCTTTCCTGGCAGGTGGACAAACACAGCTTCTTGCAACATGAGGGTGCTGGACTTTTGTGCAAAGACAGTTTCACTTACATCAACTAGCTTCGCTTTTCTGGGTGGGAGAGTGTTGTGGTAGGATCCACCTAATTTGCATAGTGGAGTACCGACCATATAAATATGGTTGGTACCGGGAAGAGAGGGAAGGAATCAAGAGATTCAGAGACCGAGAGACAGATTCTCGGCGACTGTCGAACTCTCTGCATTAGCAGAGGGGAACCCGGACGAGGCTTTGCCAAAGGGCAAGGTTTCGTCTGGGGAGGTTGACAGGGCCTGAACCCGTCTAGGCGGGTTCAGAAAGGCCATATTTTTGGCCGAGCCTACGGGCTCGGGGATACCCACATTAAAACGGCCTTGTGCCACATTCGATCCTCGTGGGTGGATTGATAAATACAGGAATCAAGAGATTCAACCAGAGTCTCTGCCCGACTGCGACTCAGTCAACACATTCTCCAGGAACGGTCTTCCCAGGAATATACAAAAGACTATATGTAAATATTGTGTACACTTTCTTGTTTCAATACATTTTGTTCTAAGTACATTTTGTGTTGCATTATTATTCCATGCATTAGTCAAGTTTCAACAGAGACAAGGCATGTCCCCTTTCTAGAAACTAAGTACTTCATTTACATTCTTCTGACTTCTCATTGTCCGTTTTTAATTTTAATTTTTTATTATTAAATATGTCGGTAAATATCTCTGTCGATGCCTGATACTACCAAAACCTTCCACTTCTATTTGGTAAAGCCAACAACTATATTCTTATGCGATTTTCTTCACACCATATAATTTGTTATAAGTAGTAATGTTTCTAGCAATTGTCGTATATTCAACTTTTTCTATATCCAAAGATTCTATTTGAGAAACCAAAAATGACGAATCAGTGATACTACGTATCAAAAATTATTTCTCTGCCATTGATCTCTGGCAGTGATAAACTTGTCAGCATGAACATGTTAAAACTTGGAGAAACAGAAGGATTTCTAAAAAAAAAACAGCCCCAAAATATTAACGCTAATATTATTCGATTTCACAACAGTTGTTATCAACGTAGGTGTGTTCTTCTTGTTCAATATTAACCGATTTCAGGCCAATGTTTCACTTATAAACAAATCCTGATTGGGTAAATCTGTTATGGAAATATTTTATCTCCCCAGTAATTTAACCGGGTCATGGCCTGAAACAAGGAAACTTTTTAAAAAAACAAAAAAAAAAAACAGATGTGTACTGATTAGGATCTATTTTCACTGGGCAGCTCATTTAGTGGCTTAACAATTTATGTAAAGGGGGAACATTTAAACGCTTAATAGTTAACCTTGAGAACACTAGTTAGGAAATAGGAGACTGGGATAACGAGCTCAAAAGCAGGAGTCTCCCAGCACCAATGAAAGAGCTGAATGGTTTGCAATGATATTTTGCATTGAATATCGAAATAAGAACAAAATTAATAACATTCGTTTTTATTAAATATAGCTGATTGCAAGCATGATCTTCGGAGTTACTTTCATCCTATAAACAAATAATTAACCAGAGAAGCGTTTTCATTTACCTTCTTTTTTGTTGTTTTGTTTTCATAATTTCGTATTAAAATTGGCGCCATCGTTTGATTTAAAATTCCACTTAAGTTTCATTAAATTCTTTCTATTACTCGAATTACCTCAAAATATTTCTCCATTTTGATGTCTTTTTCGTTGTTTTTGCCATAAATTTTACTTGAATTTCTTTTATTCCTGTAATAATGATTCTTTCGTTTTTTTAATTTTTAATCAATAAAAAATCTCTCGATGAATATCCTCTTTCTCGAAATCATTGGAATCTGATAGCCGAGATGTAATCCCAGAAAAACAAAAAGAATTGCAACTATTAATTAAAAATAAAAGTTATTGATATTTCATGATATTTTCTACACGTTTTTCTACATTTATTTGTCGCTTTTTTTTTTCTTCTTGCAAATCTTCTTTGTGCCAGCTTTTCTTCTTGCTTTCTTTTTCGTTTTTCTTTTTCTATTTTTCTTTTCCGCCTTTTTCTTCCCCTCTCTCTCTCTCTCTCTCTCTTTATCCATCTTAGCTATTCTCATTCTCTTTTTCTTTCATTTTTTTTCATCATTATCTGTCTGTCTGTCTGTCTGTCTCTCTCTCTCTCTGATTCCAGCTGAATTAGTATAATAATTAACAAAAATCATGGCGGCAAAGAACGATGCAATGGTTTAACTTCAAGCTACTGAAACGAGAAGTGTAATTCAACTTACAATTCCACCTCCAAGCAAAAACAGTCAAAAGCAACAAATCAATGTAATTAGTGAATAAATACAATGTAATCAATTTCAGTTTTACAAGAGAAAAAAGAGAAATTCCTTTAGTTTTAAGTTCTAGTGTGTATATTTACGGCCGTAATGAAAAAAAAAAAAAAAAAAAACAATTAATCCAATGTTCATGACAAGATTCCTTGTTAAATGTATTCCCTGCTTTGCTATTTTTCAGCTCATTAACAATGACTTTTACGGAGGCACGGTATTAACGATTCGAAGAGCCGAGTTCGAATCCCAGCCAAGTTCATTACATTCATTTACGCGCTAAAACGTATGAATCCAACACTTCTCCCCACTAGCTATGAATAAATAGACAGACTGGATTTTATAGCCCTGGATGGTAATACATCTAAGAGAAAAAATACTCTGAATTCAAAACTGTATGTAGCCCTAGCGAAGGACATACCATACAGGAAAAGATCGTTGGTCCTGACTACTGTTGACTCCTTGTAATGACTCATTTTGCCGTCGATGGTTAAATACTGGTACGCTTCTTGCACTTTAGTATAAGGATTTATTATTATTAAAGTATGTAAATATATATATATATACATTTCATCATAAAGAGGTTTATACAGGGTGCGGCAGAAATACCTCCCATATTTTAAACTGTCACCCGCGTTGTGCTAGTGAATTTAGGCAAGTAGCAATGGTGGCTACATCTAGCTAATGTCTTACCATTTTCTTTTAGATGCATAATTGTTATCATCATGGTTCGAACCGGTGCTTTCAGGACCACAAATTCAGTGATTAAAAGAAAACTACCTGGAAGACCTCGAAGCGCTTAAACTGCAGAAAATTTTCAAGCTGTAAGACCGTCTGTTGTGCAATCCCTTACACCAGTCATGGGTTAAGTGCAGCCCACGGGACAGATGCGGAGCGATTGGCTTTCTGAATGTCATGAGGAAAAATTATTTTTATTAAAATGTTGTTTGTTTGCTTTCTTTCTCACTTGTTCACACACATCTTCTCATGCATAACCACATACATAA
This sequence comes from Acanthosepion lycidas, assembly GCA_963932145.1. Classification (NCBI taxonomy): domain Eukaryota; kingdom Metazoa; phylum Mollusca; class Cephalopoda; order Sepiida; family Sepiidae; genus Acanthosepion; species Acanthosepion lycidas. The sequence goes on along the minus strand of OZ010580.1, from coordinate 111,154,309 downwards.
ACAATAATTAAGGACAAATTTGAACTTTTCTTGAATTTTGTAACATTTTGTTGAAGGTAACTTTGTCAGCATTTTAAACCATTGGCAGTTTTCACTAAGGAGGTGTGGAATTCACAAAATAATGGGCTGATATCAAGAACAACAAATTTGGGGAATTTTACCCACGAGGTTGAATGATGTCGCTGAAACCTCCAAAGAAACGTGGTCGACATCAACAACCAGAAGCTTTTTAAGAACTTTATTTAAAGTTTATTTACTCTAATAGGAGTAAGAAAATTACAATGTCTGATTCTGATCATACTTGTCATATCTGCTTCCTGTGACAGATCGACTTCATTATTAAAGCGAGTAAATAATTATATGAGAGGTTCTCAAAATGAAGAGAGATTGAGTTTTGGTCTTCATTTTCATAAATAAAGGCCTTTTGAAGAAGAAGAAGAAGAAGAAGAAGAAGAAGAAGAAGGTAGGTCATGGTGTTGGTACATTTAAAGGCAAAGTTATCAATGAATTTGCCAAAATAAACGAAGACTTGAACTGATCTACAAATAAATTTTAAATATCTCATTATTCATAAGCTTTATTATTTTCTCAGATTCCTCTCGTAACCAATAACAGTCATCAAAGTATCCCCATCGCCAAGGTATTATTAATGTGGGAGACATCATGTCGAGTGGAGAGGGGCAACAAACACGAAGCGTGGCCTTTCTCACATTGAAATTAGTTTATATCATATTCACAGAGAAGGGACCAATATTATTCCAGGTAGGGTGAAGGATTCCACTGCCCCACACTCCGCCTTGTATCATTGACTGCATACACTGGTTTCAAAGTCAACGTTCGTCACTAAGATAGATAGATAGATAGATAGATAGATAGATAGATAGATAGATAGATAGATAGATAGATAGATACATACAACTAATGACCATAGAGTAATATACAGGAAATGGTACATTTTGTTTTAAATATAATAAAAATATGGATGCGTCCAGTAAGCTATCAGTCACGCACTTTTAAATGGCTGGAAATCTAATTATATTTATACGTCAAGATGGCGTCGCCTGTTTAGAATATATATATATATATATATATATATATATATATATATATATATATATATATAAGATTGGTGTTGGAAAGATGCCCGGCTCATCCATAAAGCCCTTTGAAAAAAAATTTCATGATTGATCATATGTTTAGATTTCGAGCAAGTGATCAGATTATGAAAACCTCAGAAACATCTTCCTCAAACAAAAAAGGAAAAAGATTCCCAAAAATTCTTCATACCTCTCTTATTTTATATATATATATATATACAAGAGAGAGAGAGAAAGAGAGGTGGGGGTTACGAAATAAGAGGTAGACTTTACAGGTATATGTGGGGAAGATAGACTTGAACAGGTTAAGATTGTAGTCATCGAGGAAGCATCCTCTTATGAACTGTTCATAGAAAGAAGCTTCTCGGGTGGAACTTGCATCTCACCAATGAAATACGAAGGAAACAAGGGTGCGTGGCATGGTGGGTCTTTTCCGGGGAAGTTAGAACTGTACTTGCTTCAGTAGTACATTTACTAAATCCGACGGAACCAACGAATGTCTGAACAGTTTCCATGGAAATAACGCTAGAGCAGCGTGAGGTTTGCGACGTTTCGTTTGTGAGAAAATTGTTCTAGGGTGTAAAATAATCCATCACCCACAAGAACACGGAGATGCTTTTGAACGAATGTGTGTGTGTGTGTGATGGGGAGTAACAGTTTTCACCCCACTTTATCCAATTTTCAGTGAAGTATCGTTCCTCTTATAGTCAATCTTAACAGGATTCATGATGCATAGATTAGTGAGTGTGTCTTCCTTGAAAATTTAGTCGTCATAAATGAAATTAACTAAGAAAATAACGAAGTTGAAATCTTTTAAAGTCCTCGTTCTTAATTGGTCTCGTTATCGTCTGATGTGTTTCTAACAATAGATGAACTGTCCTTGTTTTCTGTTTCGACCTACTGGCTATTTAAATTTAGCCATTTTTGGAGGCTTCTTTTGTCTTTGTAGTTAGTTTCTGATTGTCAATGGAAAAATACCAGTAAAACTGTGAGATAAGAGAAACTGCAGCTTATCAATATAATCGATCGCCAATTATGCAAAGCTTTATTTGAATTAGCCTCACTTTCGATATGCAGCTGGGAATTTTGCTAAGTGACTTTCAACGAAGATAAAACCCGAAGCCAATATGAAATGGCGCAACAAAATAAAACCAGTATCTACCAAAGAAAGCAAAAGATGTAACGAGTAGAATAAGGTTTCTTCTTTATTGTGGCTTCAAGTTAAGATTTGTAATCTTTGTTGAACTTTTTTTTAAATAAACAACTAAAGATGGAATGAAATGATCTGATTGGTGGTGTATTCTTCTGGGACTAGTGATGAAGGCAAACAGATTGATTTCTTCAGCCGCATCATAGAACACAAAACGAAAACTGATGAAAGAAAACTAGAATATACTATAAACTTCCAATTTATCAACAACAACTTGCCTAGTCTTATCTCACCAATCGACCTGACCTCCAGTAAAATCGACATCATTTCTCGTCCATTGATGCAACGTTAAGTCTTCTCGGATCAATATAATAACTCTCATAGTTTTCTTTTCTTTTCTTAATGCTCATCTTCTTCTTAAAATCTATAGGATTTTCGTTTTTTACAGTGTACAATGCCCACGAGCCACTCGAGGTAGAGGGGTATAGAGTAAGAGGCACAGTTTATAGTGATATGTGGGGAAGATAACGGTTGATGATGGATTGAACAGGTTAAGCTGTCTGCACATATTTAGTATCCTATGCCTTATTTCTTTAGTATATTGCTAAGCATGTAAGAGGAAATGAGGTAGGAAGATTATGTTACGCCAATCATCCAGATAATAAGAGAGCTTTCTTTCACGCATTCAAAAACATATTTTTCTAACTATTCAGAAAACCGTAATTAATTCTGCCACGTGGGAGGTTACATTAATTAGTAAACTTACTACGGCACAAGGTCACAAATAAAAAGCCCCTTAATAGGTGACCCATATTTGTGATCGCACTCAATACAATAGCAATAGTCTACTGGTTATACTTACCAACTGTACTCCTCTTGTAATTTTAGCTTAGTTAAGCACAAAGCCACAAATACGAATGCCATTGAGCATCTGTGTAGTAATAGTCAGTAATAGTTGATCGATACCCAACTGCGAAGCTTCCCTAAGCAGACACCTGCTTTATATATATATATATATATATATATATATAGATAGATAGATAGATAGATAGATAGATAAAAATAAATCCTACTCGGATCTCATTGTGAGATTTATTATATTAACCACGAATATTCCCCATAGCCTGGTTGATTTTGAATGAGTAAGGGGTACCCGTAAAAAAGACATGTTTTGTATCATTAGAAGTGGAATTTTATATCCTGCAAGAAAATAAAAATCATTTCATCCATCTTGGGTAATTTTTTTACGGCCGTTTTTCTGGGTACCACTTTCTTTAAAAAAAAAAAAAAAATGTTGCTATAAGGTTAAACATTGTTCTTCGTCACTTAAGTTGCTTACACTTGTAAGTGTTTTTTGTTTTTTTTTTCAAGCATAGTTCAGTTAAAATGACTTACGAGTTATTCTGTCATTATGAAGTTAATTTCTAATGTTTAGTAGTTGAGATTATGTTTCCCGATTGTACAATATAAGCCGTAACTTCTTCATATTACTATAGATCAGATAGTATCATCTAAGCGATAGCATTCAAAAGACATTAATGAATTAGATTAAATCATTTCCCCAATCTTACAAAAATGTCTAATGATTGACGCCATCGTAGTTATTTAGATTTCATTCATAAACCATTTACAGAATTGGGCCCAAGCTAAAAAAAAAATCATAAAAGATTGCAAGAATGTTTTTATTGTTTTTTGTCCAGATTAAACAACCCCTTTCAGGCTACCCCCTTGTGTCTTATATATATTTTGAACAGGAGTAAAGGTTTGTCCCTTGTTTTCAGTTTATGACTGGGTTTCCGGTTGCTCCTTCTACGGTCATCTTATACTCTTTCACTTTCAGTCGTCCCCTTGCGTCTTAGTGACTTTACCGCCTTGTTTGGAGGTATTTATTAAAAAGAATTTTTTTTTATATATATATTGAGCAAATGAACGCCATGAAACTTGTGACATTCGTGCTGAGAAGGTACAATAACAATTGTATTAACGGAAGGTGGAGAATTAAGGGAGAAATAAATTCAGCATATGTCGATTAGAGTTCACAACGAAACGTTAAATATACAGACAGGCTGAGCCTTTAAATTTTGACGCCCTAGGTGGTCCGATGTTAGACTTGGCCTGTCTCACTTAGCTTTTATTACTTTTGTTTTTATCCTTTTTTTTGTTTTGTTTTTTTGTTGTTGTTTCTTTTTTTTTGTTGTTTTTTAATTATCGCACAGTCTAATAGAAGTCATTTTATGAGGAAAGAAAGTATGTTGCATGTTCCAGGACATAAATTTAGCGTGAACGATACCGAAATTAGAACACCTTCAAAATATGTTTTTCTTTATAAATTTCTTACACTCTTAATCATAACTTCATTCTTTATCTCAAGATTATAGTCAGATTTATTACGATGAACCACAAAGGCATTGAGTGTTTTGTTTTGTAAAAATATCCCTCTTATGATTATATATATATATTATTTAAATTTCTAAATGTCTCATGGGAATGTGTTGCAATCTATTTTGCATATTCCTGCTTCAAATGTTGCGTTTTTTTTTGTTTTGTTTTTTTGTCTCTATTAAATTTCATTTTTTGACTTCGTTGCAGTACATTTTATATTAAGATTAGTTAAACTCTTGACAACTAATGTCGTTATTGTGCTTAATTTTATCAAGGTAATTTTTTTGTTTTGTTTTGTTTCAGTTTTGTTGGGTTTCCTCTTTGCGTTCCATATGAAATAATTAGCTATTGGCAACAGGAACCTATTCAGACAGATTGCAACAAATGCATGACTTACTGACAATAACGATTCGCGTTTTGTTATTGGACGGGGAGGGTCCCTCGAACATCGTGACTCGGATTAAATAGTTTTAATAGTCTATGCACCTTGTTCAGACATTTATTGACATTCATTGATTTTAGCAAAACGTAAAAATCACTGAAGTTGAATTTATTTTACAAAGCACAACAGCCACTCAAGATAGAGATTTACTGCTTGAGATTGCTAGGAGGAGAAAGATATCGACAGATATCGGTTGTCCCTGGATTTACAAAGATCAATTGTCAGAAAAGCATTCTCTTAGGAGTCTGTTCCACAAAGTAACAGTTCTAGAGAAGAAGAACTTGCTTTTTATCAAAAGCACACGAATTGATTGGGAAAGGTTTGCCATCGTAAATACGGCATGACAAGTCAGAGCTGCTAAAATCCAAGATGGTGGCACTAAAGAATGAAATTCTTCCGAACATTTACCATAGTAATAGCGATGTAGTAATTCATGGCTGGCGAAGTTTCGTCTGTAGGAGAATAATTCGTCACCCACAAGTAAGTGTAAACGCTGTCGCCGGCCACCAAGATATGACAGCAATACTCCATTCTTGGTCTGATTTGATTCTTACAATGATATAACATGGCGGCAGGAAGTAGGTATTTTTAGGACGATAATTAGAAATGAACACGTTTAGAGCAGAATCAGAGATGACCTAATGCTCCAAAAATGACTTTTCCCCATCGAGACATGAACTGAACTGATATTTTTCTGCAGTCCTATATAATATAAACCTAGAAACATTTAATCACAGTCGGATTCATGAGAAATTTACAAACTACAAAGACTTGGAAATATGCCTATTTTACATTGGAGATGTGCTGTCTACGGTACGGATCATCAGTTTCCAGGCAATATAACTTATCCATTTTTTTAGGATGTCATTAAGTCGGATCAATATAACTTCCATAGTTTTCTTTTCTTTTCTTAATGCTCATCTTCTTCTTAAAATCTATAGGATTTTCGTTTTTTACAGTGTACAATGCCCACGAGCCACTCGAGGTAGAGGGGTAATAGAGTAAGAAGCACAGTTTATAGTGATATGTGGGGAAGATAACGATTGATGATGGATTGAACAGGTTAAGCTGTCTGCACATATTTAGTATCCTATGCCTTATTTCTTTTATACGGGAACATACCTATTCTATTGTTAATAGACTCTCCCACCTATAACAAGTAGTAGTAGTAGCAGTCGCCAGGGAGCTCAGTGGAGTTGGTCTAATTTCAGTCTGAAGTCGGACGACCGGCTGACCGGTTGAACTCTCTGCCTTCGGGCGGGGAGGAACCCGAACGAGTCTACGCCGAAGGGCGGAGTCTTTTTCGGGGATGTAAACCGACCCTGAACCGCTTTATACGGGTTAAAAGGGCATATTTTTGGCCGAGCCCAAGGGCTCGGAGATCCCACGTTAAACCGGCCTTGTTCCACATGATGCCCCCGTGGGTGGGGTGACTAAATACCGCTCAGTGAGTTGGTGAGTCAGTCGATGTCGGACATTAAAGGATCAACCACCACAACTAGATTTGCTGCGTCATTAACTATTATATCAAGTCCCTAATGTTTTGTACGTCGAACCTTTTTAGGACCGACTTAGTGAAATACAAGCCTCCAATGTGAAACTACTCTATAACAATATTGCTAAGCATGTAAGAGAAAATGAGGTAGGAAGATTATGTTACGCCAATCATCCAGATAATGAGAGAGCTTTCTTTCCTCGCATTCAAAAACATATTTTTGTAACTATTCAGAAAACCGTAATTAATTCTGCCACGTAGAAGGTTACATTAGTTAGTAAACTTAGTACGGCACAAGGTCACAAATATGGAGCACCTTTATTAAGATGCTAACGCTTTGATATTAAAATTTTACGTACAATTTGTTACATTTTCTTAATCATTTCATCCACATGGCAAGCCATAAAGCTAATGTGGAGCGAGGACTTGCAGAGAGTGGAAAAAAAACGATAAAAATGTTATTGGAGAAAAAGGACAAAAAAAGAATAAAATTCAAAAGGACATTAAATGACGACTGTAGTTGCATTTATATTTTTGAAGATTCTATTAGGTTGGTGCAAAAATAATGACGTAATAATGTCGTTTTTTGACGTTAAAAAATACGCCAAAAAACGACATTATTACGTCATTATTTTTGCACCAACCTAATAGTAGACAGAAAATCAAGAACCCAGAAGAGACTTCCATAGGCGATAAATGCAAGAGAAGAAACTATTAGAATAGAACTTACGGTTACATTTAACAATTTGTTACTTTTTTGTCACACAATTTGTTCTTTAAAAGATTTGCGATCATGTTTCCTCACAACGTCCTGTCTTTTGGCTATCTCTCCTAAACCTTGTACTGCCATCCATTTATATAAGTTAGGTAGATTTTTGCATTGCTTTCCTCTGTCCCTCTTGCCTTCAATCTGCCCTGTGAGTAACAAATTTTCCAAGCCCTCTTTCCTCATTATGTGCCCTAGAAATGTCATCTGTCTCTTTCTGATGTTAATTATAAGTGATCTTTTGCTTTCATTTTCTCTAAAACTTTGTTGTTGCTCACATGTTCAGCCCATGGGCTTTTCAACATCCTTCTGTAGAATCACGTTTCTATTGCTTCAAGTCTCTTCGTCAGTGAAGAGATTGTCACTGACATGTAGGACTAACATTACGAACTTATCCATATAAGGTAAAAATAACGCTTAAATTTTTCATTTTTTCGATAGTTTTTCAACTTGTTTCTGTTGGTGTTTATAGCGAACTGAGGTCGTTATTCTACGACCGTTAAGTGAACAGCGTAGATTAAGAATAAGAAGAAAGTCTAAATTTAAGCTCTCAAAGAAAAGAGGTGAGAGTTCAGATATGACTGTATTTTTTTTTTCGATTTATAATGCAACAGGAATGAAATAGATTTTAAATTCAGCTGAAGAAGAGATATGCGGCTGCAAATATAAATGTGGATCTACAGAAAGATGCTGAGGATACCATGAACCGAACATGTTAGGAGAAAGGACAATAAACGCATTTTAGAGTAAATAGAAACAAAAAGGAAACTTATACTTAACATTAGGAAGAAACAGTTGAGGTTTCTTGGGCATATAATGAGGATGGAGGGCTTGGGAAATCTGACACGCACAGGACAGACTGAAGACAAAAGTGACAGAGAAAAACAGCGCATCACATTTAAAAATAGATGACGGAACAGGTTTTA
>OZ010580.1:111023551-111141051 GCA_963932145.1 Acanthosepion lycidas | reverse complement strand
AATGAAACCACAATGAATATCTACAGTGAATACAACAGAGGAAAGTTCATCAGAACAATTACCATTAAAGTGTTTGTAGAAAAGACACACGGAAGCTACGTTACAGCGGTGGCAAAAGACTGGAGCCGAGATGCTTAGTCAAGATCAATAACATTGCAGATTATTCTTTTTATTTTATCAAGAATCTTTAAATACACCCCTTATTGTGTCCTGTGAATGTCAAAGCCCGCTTTCCTGATTATGTGCGATAGAAATTTATCACTTTCCCATTTTTTGTTTCTATTTTCTTTGTTGCTCACATTTCCAGTCCATGGTATTCTCATCATCCTTCTGTAGAACCATCTTTCTGTAGCCCCAAGTTCCTTCTTCATCTGTAAAGAAACTGTACTGCGTTGGCTGTCATATTTCAGAATGTATGTTGCATATCAATTCTTCTTTGTCTCTTAACGAATGACTCCACAAAACACTCTTCGAAAGTTAATTAAAGCTAATTGATTCATTAGTCGAAAGGAAATCCAACTTTTTATGAGTGTTTTAGCCTTTATACAAATTTTACTTCTATTTCAATAATTTTAAAACATTAATTTTTTTATTTTTTATTTTATTTGTTTCTTTTTTTCAGAATTCATCAAAAAATTCCTTTTTATTTCATGAAATGACAAGCATCACGCGTGAAACTTCTTCTGGTCCAACTTGGAAAATAACAAAAGCAATTTATACTTTCTTTAAAATGTACATTTAAACCAGCACAATTATAATAGCTACGTTCGCAAGATATTGAGTAATAGGCGAATATCAACAGTTGGAAAAAATCAGACTTACTCATTAGCTTTTCAAAGAACTAGAAGAATCAATTTGTGCTAAACGTCTTAATCATTTCACTCTCAAGCAAGGCAATAAAGCCACTAAGATGTAAGGGGGTTACTGAGTGTATGAGAAAAATACCATTAAGGAGAGAGAACAGTAAAAGAACAAGAATTAAGAAGACAGAAGGTAACGATTTACATTGCATTTAAATTTTTCAAAGTTGACTAGGAAGCAAGAAGATGAAAGAGAGTTCCACAAGCAACAAGTGTGAGAGAAGAAACTGTTAGCATAGAACTTACGGTTACATTTAACCACTTCAACTGTATGAGACCTTGCCGCCAATTTAGTACTGCGCTTAAATTCATACAAAAAATCTCATCAGAACAATTAGCATGAAAGTATTTATAGAAAAGCACAGGGAAGCAACGTTACGGTGAAAGGCACTGAAACCGAGATGCCAGGACAGGACCAATAACATTTCAAATTCTTTTTTGTAGTTCATCTATGATCTCTAAATATATAACTGGAGCACCAGACCAGATGTGATAACAATATTTAAAACAATAGTTATAGGATAATTACTACACACACTACAATAGCAAGTGATACCAGAATTTAAAACAGAAATAATATGCGTTACTTTGAGTGACATTAAATGACCCATAAGGAGTTGATACGTCGTTAAAAAAATAGAATTGGACACGGATATTCACACTGTAGAAGGCCTAAGAGCCACTCGGGTAGAGGGTTTCAGAATAAGAAGTACAGTTGATGGTGATATGTGCAACGGTTGAACCTCGACTTGAATAGGTTAAGATTGTAGTGATCGGGGAATTTTCCGAAGGTATTAGCGCGTAGTGAACAAAAACAAAACCGATGGGAATTTGAACTGGAATCACAGTTTTCCCTTTCCGTCTTAATAGCCGTTATGATGTCCACACATTTATTTGCTGCAATTCTTGGGAAGAATATCTTTTAATGACTTCAATAACAGATATTTTCTATAACTGAAAGAGTTTGTCAATCTTTAGAATGGTGAAGCCCCAGTTGTTTTGGATATCTCGAAGGCATTTCACAGAGTTTGGTATATTGATCTTCTTTACAAGTTGAAAGATTCTCGCTTGTCTAACTCTCTTCCAGCTTCTTGCTTCTCAGTCAACTTTGATCTTCCAAAATTTAAATGCAATTTCAATCATTATCTTCTATTTTCTTAATACTTGTTGTTTTATTGTCCTCTCTCCTTAATAGTAGTTTTCTCATATTCTCTAACGCTGATTAACCCCTTCCATTCTAGTAGCTTTATTGCTTTGCTTGGATTGAAAAGATATATATATATATATATATATATATATATATATATAGCAAAGTTATATGCTAAGTGCTTCTTCTCTGGCAGTTCCGCTAGTGAAACTCCCTTCCAGCTCTATGCTTTCTAGCCAATTTTAATCTTCAAAGATTTAAATGCAATGTCAGTCGTTATCTACTGTTTTCTTGATTTCTCTTCTTTTATTATACAGTGTAACCCGGATATAAGAGAGTTGTCGGGACCGGAGAAGAAGTCTCTTATATCCGGGTTTCTCTTATATCCGGGTTCGGTCTATTTTGTTTAGGTAAGTATGGCTCTAATTTGGAACCAGAGACAATCTCTCTTATATCCGGGTTTCTCTTATATCCGAGTCTCTTATATCCGAGTTACACTGTAGTAATGTTTTCTTTTTCTTTCACAGTTAGTAATTTCTTGTGTCTTAGTGGCTTTATTGCTCTACTTGGGGTGAAATGAAATCAAAATTGATGTCATCAGAAAAACTAAATCTACATTAACGAAACTTAATTGTTGTTCTTTTACAGTTCTCTCTCGTTTCTTTTTATCTACTTTTGCATATTTTCTAACACTCAGTAATGTCTTGCGTCTTCGTGGCTTTATTGCCTTGATTGGGGATCAGATAATTAAAACAAAGTTCGCTACTATACTATTATACATGAAACAAGAGAAAAACGAATACTCACTCGCTTCAAATCAAAATAAAATGTAAAACAGCTGTCAAAACATTAATTTCTATAATTGGAGTTGAACTATGGGAACAATTTCGGTGACGTATTTACTGACAGAAAGTGATATTTGCTTTTTTAAATTTGATTTCTGTTGCATACACATTTCTTTCTAGGTCCCAACCAGAGACCTAAGGTCTAAAATGACTTCATGACATTTTCAACTGACCATTTTTTGCAAAGAAAAACCCCAAAAAAAAACTAAGATCTCACACTTCATAATGTGTGAACTGTAGAATTTCCTGTATTTCTCTCAGTTATGAATTGCCAGGAATCACTGCAATGAGTCTATCAGAACCTTTCCTAATCAATCCGATGATTCCTACTACAATTGAAATTAATGATGTCCTCATGTGCCACATTTTTTAAAAAATTTCCACTTCATGATCCTTGTATTTTGATAGGTTTTTTTTTTAATCTTCAAATATACATTACAATCTAAAGGGTCTGTCATGCCAATAAAAAGCACATTCTGTTCTTCTCGTCTTTGATCACGATGTCTGTGCTATTAGCTTTGATTGTACTGTCTGTGTTTAAAGTCTTTTAAAATTCTTACAGGTCCTCTCTCTGTAACCGGGTCTAGGTGATATTCATACCAGTTTCTTGCAGGTTCCTTCCCTTAAATTTGCATATTTTCCAGTGCAGATTCTATCATGCCGAGTTTTATATTCAGTGAATGCTAACAACATGCAACCTGATACAAAATGGTCGATTGTTTCTGGATATTTATCACATAATTTGCATTTCGGTTTAACACAATTTTTCAGTATGTATGCTTGGTAATTTCTAAGCAGGTATTGGTCTTGTGCAAGAGAAATAAAACTTTCGGTTTGAGCTTTTAACCCTGCTCTACGTAACTACTGATGGGTACGGTTAGCTTGTTTGGTACGGGCAGAGTATTCACCATGAAGAAGCTTATCTTGCCATCGTTTCTGCATTTGGCACATTGCATTTGAATTTGCTTTCTTTTTTAGATCCTTTATCGCTGCAGAAGGTGCATTATGATTTATTTGCACTTCTACACCCACTATAAATTCCCTTTTGAATTTGTTGGCTTCCTTTCTTACTGAATAAAGTTCCTAATTTATTTCATGTTCTTTGACACAGATAATCATCTTGTCTTCTCTAGTTTCCAGGTATCGATTATTGTGGTTTTGTAAGACAGTTCTAGCTGAACTAATCCTCTGCCTCCTTCAGATTTGGACACATACAGGCAATCAACACCGGTATTAGGATAATGCATGGTAAATGAGAAGGTTTCTAGTTTTGACATTCATTTACTTAATGTCAGCTATGGTCCAATTAAGGATGTTGCACTACAAGGACAACCAAAGTGTTTACGGCCGATATTCTGTTTTTGAATTCAACTCGGTATTTAATGGCAGACACACACGCCTGCAGTATTCCTTCCTTACGTTCTCTTTCATTTGGGCATGTTGTATGCCATCTCCTTCGCTGACTAGTGGGTATTTATAGGGTTCTTCTTGTTCAAGTTCCCTAATCATTGTAACAAAATCTAGATCTATTGAATGTGTTTCTGTAATTCTCTCTTTCTTGAATGTTACTTTTGCACACTTATCTAATCCGAAATCCATACTGATGTCATCACTGAAGAATTTTACAGTATTGAGGATATGCTTCAACTCTTTATCCTCTTTGGCAAAGTGTTTGAGATTATCTCTGTAGAACTGGTGATTGCACACTTTCTTTTTTCTTTTCTTTTTTTTACATTGTATCCATTGTTGTTATTATTATTATTATTATTATTATTATTTCGTTTACGCCTGTCTACAAGTTGTGATAATAGTAAATGGAAGAAGATATTTGTTCTCCTTTTCTTTCCAATTACCCAAATGAACTTATGTCATAAATTAAGTTTTACTTTGAAATTTAACCTTGTTTACTTTGTCATTATAGAATCAGCGATAACAACCGAACAGATGTTACTTCTACTACTACTACTACTACTGCTGCTGCTGCTACTTCTATTACTACTACTACTACTACCATCAGACAGAAACGATATAGATTGGTATTACCTTGGAAAAACGTCTTGTCGCATTTGAAGATGGAAAGAAAGAAAAGTTTTTTTGTATTTATTGGTATTGATATTTAATCAATATAATTTTCTCCCTCCCACATTATTGATAGCATAATCACATATTTTTGGAAAAATTTTGATCCCTCAGGCATAAAATTATTCTGGCATTAAACTGAGAAGCCAGCCAGATATGTGCCATGCGTGATAAACACTTTCGATACATGACTGATGAGGCAGATATTTTCCTGCAGTAGGTTGCCATTTCTTTCTGCGGTAGACCAGTTACCATCCATAATCAAATGACTACTTCTCAGTTACAACTGATTCCATAATCAAATGACTACTTCTCAGTTGTAACTGAGAAGTAGTCATTTGATTATGGAAACCCTGGCCAAGTTTCGATACGTTTCAGAGTCCATGAAGTTTTTTGATTGTAGCGTCCATTCGATAGCGTGATATTGAACTCTTTTGTTAATTCAGTTGCTTGAAATTTTCCTCAACATCGGTTTGCAAAAATCCAATTCTTGGTCATCCAAGAACGAGTGTCATCAAGAGAAAAACAGGCGAAACCATCGTTGGCATGTTCAAGCTTCATTTCCATTGACAGAACGAATATTTCTTGCCATTTCCGTTGCTAAAAAGTCCCTTTTGAATTCATACAGTGTCAGATATGTTCCTGATGTAACCAGATTTTAAAAGGAGTAAAAGTGATACGAAATTTTCTCACTCTGATATTAAGTCATAGAGTTATAAGGCAAACGAATTAGAACACAAACCTAAATGGTTATTTAACTGTAAGTATCGAAAGAGTAAACTGAAAGTGATCGGCTCAAGATGCAACTGAAGTTTCTTTCCAATCTAATTGTGTACATTTGTTTTGTTGGTTGACGTTAAGCTTTTGAGATCGCAACATTATTTTTCGATTTTATTTTCCTTATTTTATTTATACATTAATTGAATGCTATAAATTTATACATTAATTGGAATGCTATAAATTTATACATTAATTGAATGCTATAAATTTATACATTAATTGAATGCTATAAATTTATACATTAATTGAATGCTATAAATTCTTTTAAAAATCACTTTTGTGTCACATTTGTTATTCTTTAATGTGTGCATCCTTCCAATTTACACCGTTGACACTGTTGTCATATTCACAACATTTCGGCCATTGTACGCCCCGACCCTCTTCAGATGATTGGTTCTCTGTCTATTATTTCAGCCTCATCCCACAAGCCTGATTTCTATATTTCCCCTCGTGCTATGGCTTTACTCTGTTCCTGGGGTAGATTACCGCTTAAAGATATCTCAGTTATTTCCCTTTAATAACTCAAGCTGTTCTGTTGTGGCCAGGTATTGAACTGAGAACACTTGGAGCCAAATCGCTTTTATCCACTTTAGAGACATCAGTGCATGAATTTTGGGGACTTAAACCGATTCTCTCATAACTATTTTTATTTTCTCTGGGATGTCGTATCATACATGACTGACAAGACAATTTTTTTCCCGCAGTAGGCAGCCATTTCTTTCTGAGGTAGACTGGTTTCTAACCAAGGTCAAAGAACCGAATCTGTCCTGCTATTCAACCCATAACTGGGGGAGAAAAGATGGATTCATACCTTTCCCCAAGGATATTTGTGCATAACTGAATATAATGAACTCGACTGGGATTCAAACTCGGAGAGCCGAGTTCGAAATCTCAATCCAAGTCGATGTGCATTACACCACAATACCGGATAGCGTATACACAGTCCTTAATCATGTTCTCTTGTATACGCCCTCCCACGCAGCTGTGGCAAGAAATATAAAGGAGAGACAGGCCGCAAGACTGCAAGAACATCGTTAAAGAAGAGTGGAAATAGAATAATCAGACGTGGCTGACCATATATGGAGGTAAAAGGGAGATCACCGCCCTCTGTGAGATGAGGTTGAAATAATAGACAGAGAACATCACTGGAAAAAACCGAAAAACTTAAGGAATCAACGCATATGCTAGGCTACAACAATCTCCTGAGCCGACCAAGCATAGAAATGAATACAATATGGGAACCAGTAATACAGAGATCTAGAGAAAAGCAACAATAACAACAAATTATAATATGAAAAACTGTTGAAAGATGAGGACAACAGTCCGAACAATTTAAATAGTGTAAATAGTTACAATAACTCATCTCAGAAATAGAAACAAATCCTTCCAATTTGTGGCGCTGCACAATCGACATTTGTTCTATATAAAATGATAACCAAAGAACGTGTGCTTCATTTATTAAGCTCTTGATTTACAATATATTGTCTAACATTAAATGTTGGCTGCTCTTTCTTACAGTATTAAATACAAAGGAATAATGCATTTCTTTTAGAAATTTCGAACATCTAAATATATCAACAGATTATGGAAATTCATAAGGGAATATTATTTTTAAAAATTATATAAGCCATCCCGTTAGGCTGCTTTTAAAGTACTTAGATTAACTCACTGGAGACTAGTCAAATTGAAAGAATCTGCATATATTATCTGCCTTAAAGATAAATCAGATGTGTTAACTCACTGTGTTTAGGGTTTGACCCGTGCCAGTATAATTCGGTCAGAATCAGACTCTTTAGCAATAATTCAGTGAGTGGAAAATACAATCAAGCACGAGTGCTGTTTTTTTATTCGACCTCAATCGAGATCACAGAGTCCACAACACCGCGTCGATCTTAATTCTGAACTCCATAATCTTTTCAATGGCTGTATAGTATACACCTCGCCAGGATTGAATACCCAGTGTCCCAATTTTCACTTTCTGTGACGATATCAATTCTGTGCCGCAGTTAAGTATGAACTCCACAATCTTTTCAATGGCTTTATAATATGTGACCCACTAGAGCGACATCCGCCGTGTCCCAATGTCGGTTGGTTCTCTGCTAACTAGAAAAGTATCTCTCTATCGAAGTTGAAATTAAGACTTAGATAGAAGGAAGAAAATTGACCAGAACAGAAGTTTACTATTGCCTGTCCCGCAATCCATTTAAGTCGACCTGCAATAAAGTGCCAAGTTTTACTTCTGGTTTAATTATCACACCAACCGATTTTGAATTAAAAAATTGACCTTCTCCTAGATTGGTTGCCGGCAACAGTTAGCATAGTCAGTCCTGCTGTTTCACAAATAGCTATGTGGAAAAGCATACCATTTCCAAGAGTATTTGTGTGAAAGAGAATGCAAAGAACTCGACCGGACATCGAATTTGCTGCGCCGAGCAGCTACTCGTTATACAAATCCGCACCTCACATGAGTATTTTACGATAAAGGACACAATATTTGCGCTGGGTTTGTTTTTTTTTTACCTTTTCATCCTTTTAACTTTTCGCTTCGTTCGCGTCATTTCTTTCTCTCCGCTTCCTTTTTCTCCCCTCAGCGTTCTTCTTCTTCTATATGTCGTGTCTTTTCAGAATGTAGGCGATCATGGCTCTCCACAATTGTCCTTTGTAGCTTTTAACTGATTTTGCCTTTTTGTTATCTCTCCTAAACCTTATTCGGCTATCCATTTATTCAAGCCAACTCGGTAAATTATGTCTTATTTTTCTCTGTCTCTTTTGCCGTCCATCTGTCTTGTGAGTATCAAATTTACCAAGTTCTCTTTCCTCATTATGTGCCCTAGAAATTTCAACTAACTCTTCCTGATGTTAAGTATAAGTATCTTTTTGTTTCCATTTCCTCTAATTTTCTCACATATTCGGTTATTCTCAACATCCTTCTGTAGTACCATATTTCTGTTGCTTCAAGTCTCATCATCATCTGTGAGGAGATTGTTTAGCATTCACTGCCATGTAGGAAAACTGATATTACATAACAGTTCAGTTCTTTTTTCTTTGTTTTTACCGAATTTTTTTTTCTGTTTCTTAATATTATGCTTAGCTTTTGGGAGGCATCTTTCGCTATCCAAATGCTCCTTCGGATTTCAGTGTCGCATTTTTCGTCCTCTGTTAAAACACTTCCGAAATATTTAAGTTATTGTAGTCCATGTTTTCATTTTGGAATTTGTCAATTTACCTGTTGGGCTCTTCCGTTTTGCTAACAACTATGCATTCTGTCTTCTTGCAATTGATGTTTAGTTCTTGTAACGTTACAAAACTTTATTAACTGCTCTTTATGCAGATGTCAAAATGAAATGCATCACTTGGCAGTCTGACTAGAGACGCGAAATGTAAGCATGCTACTTCTCAGAAAGTCATCACGTCTTCTCCAGACCGGCCATTTTCTATCGCTATTTACAGCCGAGGTCACCTCACTGGTGCAGTGTACAGCAAAGTTACCTCAAAGCTAAGACATTATTTTCTAACATTTAATCAGTTCGCTACATGAACCAATTATTGTCTAATCCTAATTTCTGTATATATGTAGACGAAGTTTTTTTTTCTGTCGAATGTTATCCATAGGTCCGATGCAAAACTCGTCTCCCGCCACGAATCGATGATACAGGTCTCCCAATATTAGTACATCTAATTTTTCAGAAGGTAATATTCATATAAAATACAAATTTTATTGTGACCCCAGATTGCAATATAGTTGAACAATTTAACTAGAAAAATAAATGTATCTAAATACAAATTAGAATCAGTCAGTCAGTTATGTGTCATTTCTTTCTGCGATAGACTATCCAAGGCAACCCGGTCTACCCTGCTATTTATCCATAGCTGGGGGGAAAAGAACAGAATTCATACCTTTCCCAAGCGTATTAGCACGTAAGTGAATGCAATGTATTCCAATGGAATTCGAAATCGGGTCTCCGATTTCTCAATCTAAGCCGCTACCCATTACTACACCGTGTCTCTTCGATTAGCGACATGCCATAACTCCATCTTAAATAAATGAGCAATATTTTGCGGCAAATTTTAATATTAATTTGAATGATTTTATATATTCAACATTGTGAATAAAAGATAGTGGATTTTATATCGTGTTTTTTTTTTTCAAGACATAGCATGAGCAAGAAAAAAATTCACGAATTTTGATGAAAATAAAAAGACGCCAGAATGACGTCGAAATCTGTGAAATTTTTCCATTCTTTAATGGTTATGCTTAGTTTAATTTGAAACATATATAAATGTAAGTAGAAAAAACAAATTTTGATAAGATAGAGAGAGTCAAAAAGCACCGCCCGGGGTCCCCAATTAGCCGACCCTGGTTATACACATCTTATTGAGTCATTTACAAAAATGCTATCACATGATTGGTAGACTAATCTTTAGATACATTCATCTTCATCAGCCAGTGAAACATTCTTTTGGTTCATTTCTCATGCTTTGAAAAATTATATATAAAGCTAAGTTAAATGTAAAAGCTATATATATTTTTTATATGTAAAAGCTACTTTATATATATAAAGCTACGTTAAATATAAAAGCTATATATATTTTTATATATAAAAGCTACTTTATATATAAAGTTACGTCAAATATAAAAGCTATATATATTTTTATATATAAAAGCTACTTTATATATAAAGCTACGTTAAATATAAAAGCTATATATATTTTTTATATGTAAAAGCTACTTTATATATAAAGCTACGTTAAATATAAAAGCTATATATATTTTTATATATAAAAGCTACTTTATATATAAAGCTACGTTATATATAAAAGTTATATATATTTTTATACATAAAAGCTACTTTATATATAAAGCTACGTTATAGATAAAAGCTATATATATTTTTATATGTAAAAGCTACTTTATATATAAAGCTACGTTAAATATAAAAGCTATATATATTTTTATATATAAAAGCTACTTTATATATAAAAGTTATATATATTTTTATACATAAAAGCTACTTTATATATAAAGCTACGTTATATATAAAAGCTATATATATTTTTATATATAAAAGCTACTTTATATATAAAGCTACGTTATATATAAAAGTTATATATATTTTTATACATAAAAGCTACTTTATATATAAAGCTACGTTATATATAAAAGCTATATATATATTTATATGTAAAAGCTACTTTATATATAAAGCTACGTTAAATATAAAAGCTATATACACCTTTATATATAAAAGCTACTTTATATATAAAGCTACGTTAAATATAAAAGCTATATATATTTTTATATGTAAAAGCTACTTTATATATAAAGCTACGTTAAATATAAAAGCTATATATGTTTTTATATATAAAAGCTACTTTATATATAAAGCTACGTTAAATATAAAAGCTATATATGTTTTTATATATAAAAGCTACTTTATATATAAAGCTACTTTATATATAAAAGCTATATATATGTTTATATATAAAAGCTACTTTATATATAAAGCTACGTTACTGTGGTGGGAAACGGTCTGAAACCGAGACACCAGGTCATGACCGATAATATTGCAGATTCTTCTCAGAATTCTATCAAGAATTTCTAGATACCTCGCAGAAACATATATGTCAGCAATATTCGATGCACGGATGAATGGTAGTTTTATAAAGGTGCAAGATAGACAATTTTTTCTCGCCAGAATCTGTCAAGAAATTCTAATTTTATAATAGGAGCCCCAGACCAGATGTGACAGCAATAAGCAAGGACGAATGGCAAACATATAAAATTTTTAAGCTAAATTATGGCAAGAAAAATTGTCTAGGGCGACATTGCGAACCAACTTTTCTAGCAAAACATCTAGCAATTGATTCAATATAATCGTTTTATTTCAGGTTTGTGGGGAAAACGTTAGCCCGAGAAGGCGCAACGAGTTACTCTCTTGGGGGTTAGCATCAGCCATACCGATAGAAGGCAAAAATAAGTTCTCATATGATTAAAGAGAATAGTTTCATTTTTTACAAGATCAGCTGCCAATTTAACTTTATCGAACCAAATAGACTTACCATTATGGCAAATAGTGAATACGTGTTTCATATCGACTCGAAAATTGGTGATATCGGGAAGTGATCTCGTTAAAAAAGAAAGGAATAAATAAGAGTGTGGTGAACATGTGAAGTAAATGATGAAGACGGAAAGGAAGAAATAAAAGAAGAGAGTGTAGTAGAAGAAAAATAGAAACGGGGAGGTACAAAGAAAGAGAAAAGAAAAAGAAGAAAGAAAAAGAAAAACAAGGATGAACAAAACAATAAAATTAAAGGAAAAAAAAGAAAAAAAAGGAGAAATAAGAAAACACAAAGAAAAAAGTAACAAGAAAATATAAAGGATTAAAAACCGAGAAGATTGATTGGTTGATTTGTTTTTTACAGTTTATCAACCTTTCTGAATGTTTGTATTATAAGAATTGTTTGGAAACCATAATAATTTTCTAACACAAGTCTTATTGAATAGTAAAATTATTATTATACATAGCTTTTCCTAAAGGCATTTGAAAGTAAATAAATCTAATGAACCCGACTGGAATTCGATCTCGTCTCTTTAATTTCGCATCACGAGCTGTTATCCATTGCACCACACATTGAAGCTTACAACATCTGGTATTCCCGAGCAGTCGCCCAGCTAGGTACTGACCAGTCTCGACGGTGCTTAACTTCGATGGTCGGACGAAAACCGATGGCCATAAGAAAAAAAAAGAAGACAAGACAAAATAATGTTTAATTAAGAAAGAAAGAGAAACAGACAAAATGAAATAAGCACAAAGGAAAAGCAAATATGAATGAAACGGTCAAGAAACAAGAAATTACGAAAAAGAAGTAGAATAAACACGGAACAAAGTAGAAGAAAGAAAGAAAGAAAGAAAGAAAGAAAGAAAGAAAGAAAGAAAGAAAGAAAGAAAAACAAAGAAAGAAAGAAAGAAAGAAAGAAAGAAAGAAAAACAAAGAAAGAAAGAAAGAAAGAAAAAGAAAGAAAGAAAAACAAAGAAAGAAAGAAAGAAAGAAAGAAAGAAAGAAAGAAAGAAAAACAAAGAAAGAAAGAAAGAAAGAAAGAAAGAAAAAAAAAGAAAGAAAGAAAAAAAGAAAGAAAGAAAGGAAGGAAGAAAAAGAAAGAAAGAAAGAAAGAAAGAAAGAAAGAAAAACAAAGAAAGAAAGAAAGAAAGAAAAACAAAGAAAGAAAAACAAAGAAAGAAAGAAAGAAAAACAAAGAAAGAAAGAAAGAAAGAAATAAAAAGAAAGAAAGAAAGAAAGAAAGAAAAGGAACGAAGTTGGAGTCAAAGAAGAAATAATGAAAACAAGAACAAGAGAGTACAGTGTAGTTGAAGTACCAACAAAAAAGGGAAAAAAAAGGAAAAAAAATTAACCAAGACGTACAAATAAAAATAGGATGAACAAAGAAAAATAAAAAAAAAAATAAAGTAGAAACAAAGAAGAAATCGAAATAAAAAGGTAAAAATAAATAAATAAATAAAAAGCAACTAAGAAAATAAAAAAAGGGAATGACAGGAAATTAGAAAGAAAACCTTGAATAATCCAACCATTGAATATACAACATTAGGTAAGAAATTAACTTTTCAACATCTAAACTCCGTTGCTGAAAATAAGACTTTCCCCTTGATGTATAAAACATTGCGAATGGTGTGCGTTGCCCTGTTGCGCTGACCCATAACGTGTTGACAGGGGTGAGTTGAATTAAAGAGCGGAAAAAAAATAGTCGGTTAACGGGAATAGGAAAGAAAAATCAGAAGGAGGGATACCAGGGAGGAATTGCAGTAGATGAAGAGAAATTAATCGAAAATGACAAGAGATAATAAAAAAAGAAAACCCCTAAAAAGAAAGAAACAAAATAAGGAATGAAAAGACGCTTAAATAAAGTCGACAACGTTCCTAATACGTAAAATAAAAGCAAAGTAGAACTGAATAAAAAAAAAAAACTTTAAAAAATTACTTTAAAAAAATATTTGAAGAAATACAGGATGTCATATTTTATTATGCAAGTTAATGTTTTCACAATCAAATTACTGTACATCAACTGATGTAAGACTGTCAAGATATATTTTATTGAGCAATTCGAATTTCAGCTTTATTTTAAATTTTGTTAACGTGTTTTGGGAATGCCATGCTTTATTATACAAACAAAAAAATATAAATAAATTTGTATTTATAATTAAGTCTTGTTATGCCGAGGAGTCATGACGGCTCAAGTGGAGAAATTTAAGTACCTGAGAACGATCATAGACCAAACTGTGAATGGTAATCATAAGATTAAGACTCGATTAGAGGCAGAAAGATCTGTATATAGATGCCTGAACACTTGTGAAAAGACGGCTCTCTTCACAAAAGCATTGTTGAAGCACCAGCGTGGCCTAATGTGATCGGGAGTGCTATTTAGCTGCAAAACCTGAACTCTGACAGCTGCCGAGGATGACAAACTGATGTCTTTCGAGCAAACATACTGCTGTAGGCGGGCACGGCACATCAGCTAGATGGACCTGAAAACTAATGAGTACGTCCTAAAGGAGAAAGGAACAGAGATATAATAAATTGCGACCATAGGAAAGCGAAAACTGTAATATGTTGGCCATGTGATCGGGGCCAAGTGTTTCTACACCTACATCCTAGGGGGACACATTGATGAAGAAGACCGAAGAGAAGACCGAAGAAGACACTATCTGATGGCATCAGATATAGGACAGGGAGAACGCTGGCGAAATGCTCGATCGTAGCGAGGGAGAGTCGAAAATAGAGCTGCATTTATCCACGGTACCCTTGTTGGATTACCGCCCCACCCTGATGATAATTACAGGGGACGGGAGATTTGAAAGAATCTTTCTCTTTCACGGTGACTTTTCATGGCGAAAAGACGCATTCTTTTCGCTCCCGCCGACTAGACACCGAAGTTTGCTTTGAACATTTGATTTCATTTCGACTTTTCTCTTTTCTAAAATGTGCTATCAGTTTATTTGTTATTATTTGTTTAAATTTATTTGTTTAAATTCTATGTTTTAGTAGGAGCATAAAAATCTCATGTTGATCCCCTCAGCAACTTGTGGCAATCCTTACTGATATGATTTTTTTAATATAATTGCTATACCATTATATATATATATATATATATATATATATATATATATATATATATATATAGCAATGAGTCTAGAAGAATCCTCAACAGAATGCAGAAAGCAATGGACGGCCGTTTCGTCCTATCTGGGACTCATCAGCAGTGCGCATCCACTACCGAGAATCGAACCCGGACCGTTTCGATACAACGCAACGTCAAAAAAAGCAGTTGTGGCTCTTGGGGCACTGTTCTGAGGTTATCTGAATATTTGGATGAGTATTGCTGAGGAACTGAGTGAGTAGTACACTATATTTCGTGGTACAGTCGGTATGACGTTTGCGTTGTATCGAAACGGTCCGGGTTCGATTTTTGGTAGTGCAATGCTGGTGAGTCCCAGATAGGAGTCATATTTATCACTCAAAATCAAATACACGAAACCTAATTTTTAATTTAAGCTTAAATACGCAAATATTTCAGAAATCGCATATAGACGCAAAACATATGATATGCACGTAACATTTACCCAACTAATGAAAATTAACATAGAATAAAATAAAATGATGCATATATAAACGCTAACACCAAAAGAGATATACTTGGCTGCTCTACTGAAAAAAAAACTATAATCAAAACAAGAAAAAAAAAATATATATATATATAAATACTAACGCCATACGATATACACGTGACGTCTAAACAACCAATGAAAACAAAACAGAATTTAAAAACTGAAATATGACTCCATATTATTTCACAGCAAAAACCTTCTAATGAAGCTAAATAGCGAAACATGTTAAATTTCACAAGTTATTTCTATTTGTTTCTTATTTGATCATCAATAGAATTTAGTATAGTGTTGACAATAAAAACGATTTTCAAATATTCTGTTTACAAGTTGAAGTGTGATGATAAAACGCATGCGCAATAATTTGATAGTTTTACAAACGTATGGAAATACTAGGGCTTCATAAATTTCCAACATGATATACAGCTGGACTTTTCCCAAAAACTTGACTGCTCTCCATGGCTTGGTGACTGTCATGCTTCATAAACTTGCACCAAATCAAATGTATTGTCTCTCATCGGACCGACAAAGCTGGAGTTAGTCCAGAACTTCAACTCCCACGACAATATCATATCCACCGACTCCAAACTGAACAAAGAGCTAGAAACAAGTTAATATCATATTTTTAGTAGACTAAGTGTACGTCTACAAAGCTATCATGCTGCCAAGTCTTTTATATAGTACTGAATCCTGGATCTTAAAATCAACGCCACCTACCGCAACTTGAGCGACTCCATCTATAGCATTTTTATTTTTATCGCTGTTG
Organism: Acanthosepion lycidas; assembly: GCA_963932145.1. Taxonomy (NCBI): domain Eukaryota; kingdom Metazoa; phylum Mollusca; class Cephalopoda; order Sepiida; family Sepiidae; genus Acanthosepion; species Acanthosepion lycidas. Next base: position 111,124,897 of record OZ010580.1, on the reverse strand, counting down.
TCTATAATATATTGCTTTTTTTTAAATTTTTATCGCTGTTGTTTTTAATTATTTTGTCTTTAATGTTTATTCTTATTGCTGTTGTCTATAAATACCCTACATTATTAGGGACTCACTGCGTAACCGACAGGTTGACATAGAGAAACAATGTCAGACATCCCCATCACCGAATCAAGCCACATAAAAAAAAGCTCGACAATATTGGGACCCTGCTATCGATGTGGAAATGCATGTTACTTCGATATAGGGTTCGCTAAACATATGACAGCCTGCGACAATCGTAGACATATATCTCAAATCTATTTCTCTCTTGCCATCATATATATATATATATATATATATATATATATATATATGATTGATTGATTTGTTTGTTTAACCGCATTTCAACTCCTTTACGGGTCATTTAATGCTGAAATTTAATTTTCTTGGAAGCATTAAAGTAATAAAAATACGATATGTTATTCTGCTTTCACAGCTGAATACGTGGTATGTGATACTCAGCTTTTGTGCATATACATGTTTGTCTATATTTCTGAGGTGAGCTATTGTAACTATTTACATCGTTCGGACTGTTGTCCTCATCTTTATCGCCATATTCATGACATTTCGGCCATTGTACGCTCCGACCTTCTTCAGGTGGTATACGCTAGAAGTTCGAACCGAAACCTTTATTTAGTCCCCACAGAGGGTAGATTGTCTTAGTTCCATGTTCCATACATTGTTTGTGTGGACATGCTTACTAGAGGCAGTGATATGTGCGATTTATATTGTAGTTTTATTGTATTAGGTTGGTGCAAAAATAATGACGTAATAATGTCGTTTTTTGACGTATTTTTAACGTCAAAAAACGACATCATTTCGTCATTATTTTTGCACCAACTTCATAGTTATATTTTGGAATACAGTTTAATTTCCTTAAGAAATTATAGGATATCATATCGATTAAATGTCATGGAATTTGAAAAGAGACTTTCGCAGGAGCGTCTTTTAAAATTTTTTAATTTCGATTTACAAGATTTCGTTTTTGCTTATCAACACTTGCCTTGATTAAGTCAGATAACGAAACACGTCGGCAAAAAGCTAAGTACTGTTTTCCTGTTGCCTATTTTATTCAATGCATATATATATATATATATATATATATATATATATATATATATATGATGTATATATATTAGGTTGGTGCAAAAATAATGTATTTTTAACGTCAAAAACCGACATTATTTTTGCACCAACCCAAAATATATATATATATATATATATATATATATATATATATATATATAAGTCTTAAGTAACAGTCACGATGCAGTGTTGATTGCTGCGCCCTCACAGACTAACTGACTCACTTATTCTCTCTCACTCTCTCACCCCATATATATATATATATATATATACACACATATATATATGTGTGTGTGTATACATATAGAGATAGAGAGTTAGAGAGCGAGAATGAGTGAGTGGGGACGGAGGAATCAACACTGCATCATGACTGCCTGTTTCACGCTTCAATGCTATCTTAAGACTTTGTGTGAATTTCGCAGTGTTGATTCCTATTTTATTCCTATATTTATAAACATTCTATCTCTGATGTTCATCACTCTCACCACACACACATATATATATATATATATATATATATATATATATATATATATATATATAATTTGCAAATTTTACTAGATATTTTGTCCCATTCTTCTTCGCATATGGTCTTCAGATCCGGGATATTTGTTGGGGCTCTCGATTGAATTTGAATTTTCAAAAACCGCCACAACTTTCTACCACTTCGTCCCCAGCCGCTCAACCTCCGGCGTCTTCCTCTTTGGGTTGAGGTGTCCACTCGGTCCGAACCGAACTTAGGGGTTACTGGCCGTACGCTCCCTGAGTACCCGTAGATTATTTCGACCGGTCAACTGGTTAGTCCTGCTCGCTGCCCACGCTGTGTTAGTTTTTAGATCCAGTAAGCGGGGTGTTGCACATACATTCACGGTCCACTGGGGATGTGGACACGGCTGTGAGAGTTGGGTCTAGGAAGTTTAGAATGTAGCAAATTAAAACAAGAGATAATATCTGCAGAAGCCAGACAACAATGGGGGAAATATTGACGTCTTTTATATAAGAAGATAACATCAGAACAGAGGTTACAGGGAGAATAAAAACATTTAACATAAATGAGAAAAGAAAAAGACAAAATGCATCCAGCGAATTCCCAACAGAGAGAGGGTTTGTGTGTGATAAACGCGTATTGAATCGACTGGGGTAAGTTTATATCTAATAGTTCAGTCTCATACAGACTTCTCAGAACAGGGTTTAGTCTTCTTTCTTCCGTCTGACCTGTAGCACCGCGACCCGTAACAGTCGCCTGCAGGTGTCCACGCACGTGACGGCACGCAGCGACGACGACTTGCCGACCGATCACGGTCTCTCCTGTCTGGCTTCTTCCGTCTTGCTCGACCGTCTGCCTCTTCTTCAGCATAACTATGCGCTTATATAGATAAATCTGGTTGATCATGAATCGACCCTTGGCCCGGCACGCGATTATCATGAGTGCCAAAAACTATCCCTTGACATGTAAACCTATTCTACAATTATTTACCTTATCTCAATCACGAGTTCACAAAAATTACACTTTGGGATATCTAAACATTGATTCAACCTTTTAATCAAAACAAATACAGTTAAACAAAACCAAATATCTCGTAGCCTGAGTAAGCTCTATTTCAATTTTTAAGCAATAAATTTTATTTAGATCATTTTTTCATTGTCTTTTCTAATGACCGAGGTTTAAAACATCGCCTCCTGCCCTGAGATCGTGTTTCTCATCGGTAAACACACATCTTAACCCAAATTGTACTTTGATATATAAACAACGTTTCCACTTCCAGTCAATAAAAGTTATATTTGCGTGTGTGCGTTCATGTGGGTGTGTATGTGTATACCTCGCTCTGTTACAGATTATCAATTGGGTTTAAATCTGGGAACTGACTTATCAATTCCAGGGTGTTTACATTATTTGTAGCAAGCCATTTCTTTGTAGATTTTTCAGTGTGCTTAGGATTATCTTGCTAGAAGATACAATAAGGAAGAAGTTCAAGATTTTCAATCGAAATCATTAAATTTGCTCCCAAAATATCTTGATATGCTGTGGCATTCATTCTACCATCTATTATTGATATGTTGCGAGTACCTTTTGCAGAAAAACATCCCCAAACCATGATGCTGCCACCATCAAATTTCACTGTTGGAATCGTGTTCTTTTGTTTGAAGGTATCACCATCTTTCCTCCATACATGATTATTAGGATTATGTCTAAACAACTCAATTTTGGTTTCGTCTGTCCATAATATTCTTTCCCAATACGATTTTTCCTTCTCATTATGTTTATGAACGAATTTCAACCTGCCATCTCTGTGTCTTTTCAATATCAATGGAGTTTTCCAAAGGGAGCGTGACTTTAGATTGTTCCTATGTATTTCATTGCTTATTTTCTGTTTAGTGACACAGATTCCTGGTGTTGTAAATCATCCCACAACTCTTGATGAGTAAGCATTGGATTTTGTTTAATTTGACGCATTAATTTCCTCGAAGATGTTGAAGAAATCTTCCGTGGAGCACCTGTTCTTCTTTCGTTTTCAACAATTTTGAGTTTTTTGAGTTACCTTGCAATGAATAAACTAATGGTAGTAAATGGAATATTTGAGTTGTCGTAGATTTTCCTGTAACTTTTCCTTCTTGCCAGAGCTTAAAAATCAGTTCTTTTTGCGATTTTCTTGCTATGATGAAAACTTTCTTGCACGATTATCAATACAGAATGTTATGTTTATATTTTTAAGCTAAAAATAACTACTGATAATATTAACGGAACATTCACGAATATTCCTCTTGCATAATCTAGAGTATTAAACCAGTTTAAAAGTTTTAAAATCGGAAACTTGCGTTGTACGAATACTTTTTTCACCTATTAAAATGAATAAATTGGGCTTATTTCTATTAATTCAATTGTCTTCTGTTTTCTATGCATATTTAATTATATGAAAAGTATGTTTATTCATTAGATGAAAATACAATAAAATAAAAATTTATAGGTCTACGAATATTTCTTTCCTCCCACTGTATGTAAAACAAAATTATATTTTAGAGTTGTGAATATTATTTTTTTTTAAATTTTAAGCATAAAGGGAGATTACTCGTTCTTTAAAAAAAAAAAACTCAAAAGCAAACCATGATTTACTTTAAAAATTAATCTGAAACAACGCATTTAAGCAGATATTTATTTTATGCCTACATGAAACACGCATTTCTCTTGTTTGATAAGCTAGAGTTATTTAATTTATTATAGTTATAATTTTTCAACAGCTGTTTCTTTTTCCGTTGTAACATTTGGTTCTTGCTGACGTAATAATGACGTAATAATGTCGTTTTTTGACGTTAAAAAATACGTCAAAAAACGACATTATTACGTCATTATTTTTGCACCAACCTAATACAATATCCCAGGTGATAAAAAGTGTTAGCACCATTCTTTAATTAGAATAAATATTCAGTTAAAGCAGTGCTGTTTTTGTGTTCTATATTCAGAAAACTTCGGAGGGTGCATATTTTTCTAACAAGATATTTCGAATATTTAGTCCGAAATAAATATACTGTTTGATAATGAAAACATATTAAATATTTCTTTTATTTATGTTTTACTAGTTTTTCGTCATTTCTTCATGAAGAAGTTTACGTCATGATTGTTTACTTTTCATTATGATTGCTTACTTTTTTGTTTACTTTTGTTTGTTAACTTTTCTTGAAATCCGGCATTTCATCATAATTGTTTACTTTTTCTCAGAGCACTAACGTAGTCCTGCAATCTTCGATCAAACAGCCTAAATGGGATAATGTTGCCTCTGACCATTGAAGTTGAACTTAAATCACGTATCCTGAGCCACACAATCCCATCAGCAGGCGAAATTCAAATTCAAACTTTGTTTGATTTCCTCTGTGCTATATTGGATGTTTACATTTTACGATTTAGATACAATCGCCATAATTCGCCTCCAGTAATACAGATGTGAGTTCAAATCTTGTCAGAGTCTACGTTGCAAAGCCACATTGAACATAACACTTGGGACCCACGTTTGCAATAAAAATAAAAACACGTATACGTTCCACTGGGGAGCATTCCTTTGAGTCGGGGGGAGGGGCATTAGAATAATCCATAATAATGCCTGAGAATAAACGATTTAAATTAAATAACTAAACCAACATAAAAAGGAATATAAGACTAGAACACATACTCTTATAGGATTTTATTTAACCATTACATTTTGATTGATTTGTTTTCTACCGTTTATCAATCCTTTGCAGGTTATTTAAGACCAGAAAATATTTTTAGATTGTAAAATTTTTTTAACACTAGGATGGCCGACATGTCGTTTTCGACACCTTCAAATTTTCAACAAATTACTATGGAATAACTAGTTTTGGTTTGATGCTAAGGCTTATGGACAATTATTGAATTTTAGCAGAGGCTTAACAGACTTAATTCTTTAAAAAATATTCAGTGGAATAGCTGATATTTGAGGTTTTACCTTGAATGGCCGAGGTGTCGTTTTTGACACCTAGGTTATTTATAGGGTAAATGCATTGAAAAATTTGTCACAAACAATAATACTTGTTTATGTCCCCTATCTTTCTATTTATTTATCTATACACACACACACACACATTATATATATATATATATATATATATATATATATATATATATATATATATATATATATATATATATATATATAATCACTTTCTTTCAGTATGAGGTATACTAATATTTGTGAATTACTTTTCAGTCTTGTTATTCCTGACTTGAATATTGAATATATTAAAGATGGCTGCTTCACGGCGTAATGTAAATAAAGATGTCAAAGGAGCTGGCCATCCTAGTGTTAATAATAACGATTTAGTGATGCAAGTCTTACTAATTAGCCCGTAGCTGAGGGAGAACAGAATACCTTTTCCCAAGGGTTTTTTTTTTTCGTGTATGTGCATATAAGGAACCCAACGGAAATCGGAAATCGGAACTCAGCTCTGTGATTTAAAACTCCGAGTCATCATCCATTACCCCACCCGCACATCCAAGCTTACAGAACCTGGTACTCCCAAGCGGTTACCCACCTAGCTTAGCAGACAGGAGGTTTTGGAGAATCATGGTCGTTCACGTCTATGAAAGTCAAGCTTTGAATATTATTGTGAGTTCATATCTCGTCAAACCTTTCTCATTTATTTTGACTGCACTTATTACATTAAAGATCGGAGGCTATTCGATCCAGGGAATTCAACATCTTCTTCTATGTGTCAAGGACTTTGGCGATCATAGTTCATTTTATGTCCTTTGTAGATCTTACTAAATTTTTGTCTTCTTGCTATCTCTCCTAAACCCTATTCTGCCAAACATTTACATAAGTTCGTTAGGTAGGTCGTAATCTGTTTCCCTTTGCACTTCTTGCCTTCAATCCCAGTGAGTTAGGATTTAAAAAAAAAAACAACAATGAGATGAATAACAGATTTACTGAAATAAAGTATTACCGACAAGAATAGTCGTTTGAATAATTCACGATAGAAATGACTCGTATTCTCGATGCAAATAATCGTGACCTTCTTGAAGGCATCAGCGAATTTGTCTTATAGATTAAACACAGTAAACTCTTCATTTGCCAATTCTTGTTATCACACTATCATTCAAACGTTTCTAACAAGAACAATAATGTTCTCTTTAACACACTTGTCATGGTTGTCGTAGGGAGGGAAATGCGAATGGGAAAAGTTGAATAACTGCCCTTGAAGGAAAATCAGGTTGATGTGTTGAAGGTCGGACAGGCAAAAACAAAAAGTAGATGTTGTAATATAGTTCGTAGGAAAAAGGTTTCGGGGTGACGGGTGAGCATTCAGAACGCAGACACAATGGGCTGAGCTCCCACGTACTTGACTTGGATCTGGGATTGAGGGCAGTGTCGTTCAGCGGATGTGATTGGGAGGAGGGGGAATCATAATAAAAAAATATAAACTGTAGGTGTGTGTCGGTTGGAGCGATAGCTGTAAGGGAATGGATTGGGGGCGTGGGATCGAATTCAAGTAAAAATAGGGCAAAAAAATAGAGGCTCAAACAGCAAATAGCTGTGTTGATACTAACATTGAGGATTTGCTTTCTGTTTCTTTATATTTATATAAACCCTCCCCTCTCTCTCTTTATATATATATATATATATATATATATATATATATATATATATATATATATATATCTGTGTGTGCCTGTGTTTCTGTCTGTTTATACTGATCAAAGTATGTTAGATAAATTCATATTTAGATAAAAAAAGAATTCTCAAACAGATAAATTGCCTGTTCTATGAGAAGAGGAATGGCCAGGTAAGTAAACTTTATATCTCTGTTTTTTTCTCCCTCGATCGACTTAAATTGACTGAACCTCTCATAAAAAATAGGGAAATTTTTTTGAAAGTGGGGGATTTTTTTTTTTTTTTTTTGTAGATTAGCAATCATCAGAACGTCCTAAAGTTACATACGTCAGAATCGAATAATATATTCTTTAAATATTATCTATATTATTTAATTTATGTATATTGTGGTAGTAGATCATTATTCAAACATATACTGTTAAATATAACAGACAACGAATGTCTATTATGTTTGGCCAGGAGCCGTTCTAAGCTTCGTATATATGGCTTTAGTTTTGTTTGGTTTTATTTATGAATATGAAGTTTGAAACTGCTTACGTCATTGATAACTGCGTACAACTATTGTTGTCCTATTTTTTCAATGCGTAATAGTACGCAGTTATTGATGACGTAGGGACAGTTTTCAAATCTGACATTTGTAAGTAAAACAAAGTACTGATAACTCTTTATAAAGTTGAGAATAAATTTGAGATTGTATTTATATTATGAACAGGACCCCACTTCTAATATCATGAAGAATTTTTTTTCGATTCTAACAAAAGCTGTGACTTGAGGAAGATCAAATAAAAGTTAATCTACAAAAAATGATATAAAAGAAATTCTTCCCTATTTTAACGAGCGGACCCGTCAATTTAAATAGTGCCTTCTCTCTCTCTCTCTCTCTCTCTCTCTCTCTCTCTCTCCCCATTTATTAACAGCTATTGATATTGATACACACACACACACATACACACACACACACATATATATATATATATATATATATATATATATATATATATATATATATATATATATATATATATATATATATATATATACATACACCCTTGTGGAAATTTATTGAAACAACCGCTTTGGTTTCCTTTCTCTCACCATACGGTCAGTTTTTGACCCACTGGAGTGACAGGGTGTAATCGATTTTTATTTTTTATCAGATTAGGTTATTTGCAGTGGTGTGTAGTAAAATGAATCCATTTTCGGAGTGTATAATGAAATTTATTTGACCTTGAAAAATATTGCATCATCCATGATTGCATCAGATTTTTATCACGCCCAGACACTACTGTCTGCGATGGCCGTTACTCCAAGGAAGCGTACGGAAATTGTAACGCGGCACGAACACATACGCAAGCCTTGGTGAGCAAATCAAACTACTATAGACTGGCCCAGAAACTCTCCTGATTTAAATCCTATCGAGAATTTGTGGTCAATCTGCAACGAACGACTTCGTGGAATGGACATACGAAGTAATAACATACGATAAAAAAGTAAATAATAATGGAATTATTCGTTTCGTTTCAATTAATTTACACAAAGGTATATATATATATATATATATATATATATATATATATATATATATATATATATATATATGAAGAGAGAGAGAGAGAGAGAGAGAGAGAGGATCGACATATGCATCAGTATTGTATTCAGATTTGGTGACACTAGCAATCATCATATACAGTAGCGAGCATAAAGATCAGAACGATATTAAGAAAAGTCTAAATGTGAAATAACTATATATTTTAAAGCTTCATTTATGAATAAATATACAACATTCGAAAAAATAGATGATCAAAAACATATTAAGCTGTTATTGAAAGTAAAGGTCTACACATCAAGTACTAATGAATTATGAACGCTATTTCCATTTGGATATGATGTATCCATTATAATAGTATTATTTTGTTTTTAATCATCTATTTTTTTCGAATGTTATATAATTATTCGTATAACTTTATCAAAATAAGTTTATTGAGATTTATATTTTGGAATTATATAATTTACCTTTATATCCTTATTTTTCCTTGATAAAATGTTCAATGAAGCTTTAAAATATAGTTATTTCACATTTCACAGACTTTTTCTTAATATCGTTCTGATCTTTATGCTCACTACTGTGTATATATATATATATATATATATATATATATATATATATATATCCATCCTTTCCTTCTCTCTCTCTCTCTATATATATATGTATGTATGTGTTTGCGTGTGTGCACACTTATTTATTCACGTATATACATCTACACATGCACGTATATATATATATATATATATATATATATATATATATGTGTGTGTGTGTGTGTGTTATTCACATATACACAGCTATCTATTAAATCACGCACACACCCACTCATGTTTCTCTCTATATATACGCACATATTTATCATACAGATATGCATAGAAACTCACCTATCAGCACATATTTACACATATATACACACACCATGTCACGTGCCCCGTAAACCATTAGGGGCGTAAAGACATCATATGTACTGATGCTACAAAATCAGTGGCCTATCTTGTTGCTACCCACAACACAAGAGAGTTCAATCGGCCTTGAAATAAAGGAAAATTGTTTCAGGCCCTTCTCCAAGGTGATTAGCGCGAATTTTAACTCTGCACGCAGTATTCGCTTTTCACGCCAATAATAATTACACACTCTACGTCTCCACACACATATATGTAATCATGTGTTATTCGTACACGCATACATCAACATATATGTTTGCCACATAAATATGTCTGCCTTGGAGTTTCTTGTTGAATAAAGCATGTGCGTAGTGATGCAATGGATATCGGCTCGGAATGAGAAATCAGAGAGCCGAGTTCGAATTCCAATCATGTTAGTCGCATTCACTTACGCATAAACCTTGGGAAAACTATGAATCTATCTCTTCCCAAGCTATAAGTTATATAGCGGGGCAGACTGGGTCCTATAGCCTTGGTTGGCATTCAATCGGCCTCAAAATGAATCGGCAACCTACTTCAGTATAATGTTGTGACTAGTCAATCGTAAATCGAATGAGACATTATCGACCAAGCGTTTATCACGTACGGCACTTGACTGAATGATTTAAAAAAAAAGTCCGCTTCGACATGGTTAAAATCTCAAAAGTTCGCATTCATTTTCACCCGGATTTTTTGGGAAATGTTGAACTGAAAAACTCCCTGTAATCTTACATTGTTTTGGTTGGTGCAAAAATAATTTCGTTTTCTAACATAATTTACTATGTGAGAAAACGAAATTATTTTTGCACCAACCTAATATATATATGTCATTTATTATTTCAATATATGGAACCCCAAATCGTGTATGACTGACAGCATCTCTATTACATTTACAATCCCATCGCGTATAGGACTTAACCGACTGAGGTTAATGAATGACTGTTTAAGAGACAATACATCTATTCCACCCTCTTTGTGGACTGAGCTACGACCGGCTTACGTAAAACCAGGAAAAATAAGCAGAATTCGTGAATTTCTCACGTTACTTGGTTGGGATATTAAAGACAAAAAGTTGATTCGTAAATACGCTTTTAAGTAGGCGCACAAGGGGGTCGTCAGTGATGTTTTGACTTGGTTCATCAGGGAGTTTCGGGTCTTTCAACATCATACTCCCCATCACCAAGTCGACCCAATCAGGGGAGATCAACCCCTGATTCCCCCTTTTGATTGAACACTAACAGCTACTCTGGCCTTTTTTAAAGAATAAGAGGAAGAAAGACCACGTGTTCCGCACATCCGATTGGATGTTAGTAACAACCAATCTGCTGCGCGGACTAAGTTTTAAATGGCCCGCGGTTGGGACTGGTTTCTTTTCTTATTTCGGCGGATTGCAGCTTTGATGGATAACTGAGGAGGTAATCTTAATATTCCTAAATCTTACCCTATTTCCTTGAGTATTTTAAGGTTTAATTATTTGCCGTTTTCATTTTGTACCTTTTCCTTTTGACGGAGATACTTGAACTCAACGCTATTATCACAATTTATCGTTAGCCTGTTTCTTAATACAAACAATATATACAAAAGAGGGAAATGTTCATATAAATAAAGATAAAATAAATTAGACAAATGTCTTACGTTCGAATAAACATTTTTTAAATTATATTTTTATATATATATCGCTAAAAACCACCGATTAAGAACATTAACAATGAAATATCTTGTAAAAAATGTGCGAACCTTTTTCATTGTGTATCTCCCCAAATGTCGCGACATTGGTGAGAAAGCCTGTATGCAAATCAAACTTTGCAGGATGAAAAAGGAACAGGGACTGTGAAAATGTCATTGAATATATTTTTGAAATAGAATTATCAACAGGTGGAAATTTATGTAGCAATAGCGTAAGTGAGACAAGCCACTGGTACGAAATGATGTAAGAAGCTATCTGTTGAACTCAACCAGTTGCCAATGGTTTGTGAATAAACCCATTGACAATTGACACACTGGCTGGTCATTATGTAGCGTAAACAGCAGCTGATGTGTTTGAAAATCTCAATAAACTGTTAATACGACACTTTAATTAACGAGTCTGCTAATATAGATGCAATTTAACATCATAATAATGTAGCGATATATGTTGGGCAAAATCAGCTTAGGAGCGCACCGAATTATCTATCTATCTATCTATCTATCTATCTATCTATCTATCTATCTATATATCTATATATATATATATATATATATATGTATGTATGTATGTATGTATATATATATATATATAAATAAAAAGAAAGAACAGTAAGATATATAATCCGGTGTTCAAAATTCGCTTGAGGATGAAATAGAACTAATGTCTTTAATTTAATTACAAAATTAAATTCAGACCTTCCATTTTTGAAACATGGTTAGAATTGTGTAGCGGAAAAACTATATTTTAAATCAATTAATTTATAATATATATATATATATATATATATATATATATATATATATATATATATATATATATAATGTTAATAGTCAGATTTGAATCAGGCCAGGAAACAGTATTATAAAAAGTGCTCAATACACGTGTGAAAAAAAATAAAGGTAAAAATAATAACACGTAGAGTTTAAACTTTAAAAATTAGGAGGTCAGATAGAGTACGCAACCTTGGTTTCGACCTTACGGTATCATCAGGCTAATTCTATCAACTGACCATCCAACGCTTTATTTAAAAAAAAAAAAAGAAACACAAAGAATGCTACATTACAATTTTTCAGCAATAGATAAATAAACTAACGCACAACGGTCAAATGCATGACCTTGATTGTAGTAGAAAGGGTGTGGGTAAGGAGGAGGAGAAAGAAGCAAAAGAAGAAGAAGAAGAAGAAGAAGGGTGAAGAGAACACGAGAAAAGCATAAAGCAAGTACATTGTAAATGTATAAAGAAAAGTAAAAAAAAAAAAGAAACGCTAGATTAATGTAAATTTGAGGAAGGTTGTATGAAAAATCTAGCGAAGGATGGGGGTAGCAAACGTAATGTAAAAATAACAGTTGGGATTTAAATTACATTTTTTTTTATCCGGCTTCATATTCACTTATTTTTTTTTTTTTTTTTTTTTTAATATGAAGACAAGGACCTAAGAATTCAGATCTCTGGGGTTTAAAAGGGGTTTCTTTCTAATCTGGAAATGTCATAATCGCTAATTTCGCATATTAACAAAGGTAGCAGGTATGATTGCTGTATGGTTTTACCTTTTTTAAAAAAATTTCAACCTTACGAAGGAGTCGCTGTTGTTTATTGCTTTGAGATTCTACATAAGGCTAGCAAATTTGGTGGAGTATCTAAGATTTGCTAGCTTAAAAGAAGATCTATGATTATATCATCTACGCTTAAAAAAACCTACAGTACAACCTATATACGTTTTATTTTGACCATTAATATCAGTTACTTCTGCTTTATAAATTATGGCTTCTGTTTTACATGCACCATTTAATGGGCATCTATTCTTATTTCTGCAGTTGCATAAATTACTAGTGTTATTTTGCTGCACATTAGTTTTGGTATTTCTGGTATTTTGTCTATTTATCTAAATATCTAAGTTACTAGTACAACTGTAGCTTAATTTAATTGTATTTTTATTGAATATATTATGTAACTCTGGGTTTTGGGGAAGTATTTATTAAGGAACTTGAAAAATAATTTACCTATTTTTCATTTATTGTTAAACCAAGTAATATCTTTTTCTTTACCTCGAATTGTCCTTCGTGTGCTGTTTAATTTGTTGAGATTTAAAGTCTACATTATTCGGACTATTGTCCTCATCTTTGTCGCCATATTAATCGCAACGTTTCGGTCGTTGTACGCTCCAGTCTTCTTCAGGTGGTTGGAATGTCGAACTGAACCCTTTATTTCGCTAGACTGTTCTAGTTCCAAGTGCCGTGTTTGATAGATGTCAGTTATCAGTTATCTCCTGTTAATTTCCCTCTGAAAGTTCTCCACTACCTTAACCGGGTATTGAACTCACACTCTTTGGGTCTTGTCAGTGGATCTAACCGACGCCTTTATCCACTCTGCCATGTGTCCTTGACGTTTGGTTCTGTGTCCCTCTATCTTTAAATTCTTCTCATATTCTTTTTCTTTTCGAAATAATTGTACGGGTGAAAAGTTTAAATTCATGCTTTACAACGATATGGTTATACGTGAATGCTGTATTCGATAATTTTGGCCGGAATCTTGTTCATTCTTTTAAAGTGAAATTTTGAAGCAACACCAATTAGAGAAATTCATAGTTGCAAACAAAAAAAGATTTTTTTCAATAATTTTCATCCAGTAAAAGGTCTAAGAGCCACTCGAGGTAGAGGGTTACAGAGTAAGACGTAAGAAGCATAGTTTATGAGGATATGTAGGGAAGATAACTGTTAACTCTATATCTGAACATGTTATGGTTTTAGGGATCAGGTAAGCATCATCTTAGGAGTCAATTCAACAATGCAAATGCTCTCTCTGCAAAACAAACCCAAGAAAAAATAAGAACGTTACGATGGGATGTTCTTTCACATCCGCCATACTCATCAGATTTTGAACCTACAGACTTTCATCGGTTTCGATCGAGTGAATAAGAGAATAAGTGGTTGAATATTCAGAAATAAAGAATTTGAAAACAGTCTTCCAAACTTTTTTCTTTAAAACGAAAATTGGCCGCCCCGTTAAGCTGCATCGTTGAAAATGAAGGTGATTACATTTTTGATAAACAATACTTATTATAATTTTGCATGTTCCTCGCTCCCTTTGTTAGTTAGTTTCTTAGTATGCACGTTCATTACGCCCTGCCAATAACACATAAATAACAGACTCTTCCGTTTTAAGCGCGTGAAAACACGGAAAGGACACATCATAAACTCTAAATGGTTTCAGTAAGAAAAAGAAAAACAAGTGTTTAACGGCTGTTTTAACGAAATAGAAAAAAATTTTAAAATTTTAAAGCTTTTCATTTTTACACCGTTACTTCTTAAAATAACGACCAGTATTAATATTTATAATTATTATTGCAATATTTAACGATACGATAGAGGAATTTCTACAGATATTTTATTGTCGTAGAGCGTATTCAATCATTAACTTTAGAATTAAGATTTATCGGAATACTAGCAGCATGGCCCGGCGTTGCCCGTGCTTGATTCAAAAATCGTACGACTCATACAGCAATCGCTATCACTTGACTTAAAATATTTTTGCCTTCCTTGCCTTTAAAGAAGTACCTTTTGCCGTGCTGATGTTGCTACATGCCTTACTTCTTGCCTATCTCACACTGCGAATTTTTTCTAAGCGCTATACTAAACATTAAATCTGTTATGAAAAAAGAACTAAACAAAATGAACACAAAACGATCAGCTTTAAAAAAGGACGTAACTGGAAAAACCGAATGAAAAAAGAATGTTAACAACAAATACTTTTTCACACCCAACCCAGTTCTGCGGAATCAGAATCAACGTTGAGTTTAAGCAAGCGAATTAGCCAATTGGAGTAAAGTGCCATGCAGATATAAATTTTTCCCACTTGTGACGAATGCACATATCGATTTTTTTTTGCATGCTAGCATGCTAGTTAACATTCGTGTCAGTCAGCTGTTGGCTCTCACGCTGGCCAATAGAATATTCCTGCCTATTTGTGGCTATAGGCTCTCACTCTGGCCAGTAGAAAATGGCCGCAAACTACATGAAAACTGCCGTAGAAGTATGGAAAAATCGATTATTTCCACTATCGATGGGAGTTGGGAAATGCAAAGTCGGTCTTGGCCTTATCGCTAACTTGGAGCAGGTGTATGTAAATTTTAGTGCAAATCTGTCGAAAATTGCAGTCGTGCATTCGTTACACACACACACAGACACACACACATCCTGCCTTTTATAGATAAAGATTAAAACAGGAAAGCCCTTTTTCTAGTATTTAAATAAACTTAAATTACATTTGCTTTCATGCCTTTTTTATGATTTCTCTACCATTTATTATATGATAACTTTATGAAAGAAAGACATAAAGGCTTTTAATCAGGAAACGATTCACCTCTTCGTTGACCCCACCATGCTTTGAATCAAAAGCATAGTCTCTCTTCTATTCAGTCTTCCTACCGGATTGATGCATTTCTCTCGTGTATTAAGTCCATATTAATTGCAGGAAGATAGTTATCAGTAAAAGAAATAACCCAACATGCAAATGACAAATTAGAGATCCCAAAATCAAGTAAGTAAAACTATTTAAATATCTGGACAGTGTTTTAACAGACGAAGAAAAGTGTGGCACGGACATTCGAAGGCGCATTGTGCTAAGCAATGATGTATGCTAAAAGATAAATTTCGTTAGAAACAAAGAAAAGAGGACTAGACTGTTATGTAATGTAGGCAGTGAATGCTGGACAGTCTCCCCACAGAAAAGAAGAGACTTGAAGCAATAGAAATGTGCTTCTACAGAAGGATGCCATGGACTGAACATGTAAGCAACGACGAAGTTTTAGAGAAAATGGAGACAAAAAGGACACTTATACTTAACATCAAAAAGAGACAGCTGAAATGTCTAGTGCATAAAATGAAGAAAAGTGGCTTGGAAAATCTGACACTCGCAGGGCATATTGAAGGCAAGAGGGGGACGGAGGAAAACAGCGCCGACCTAAAGAGATTGTGCTAATAAATGACAGAACGGGGTTTGGATCTTTTATTTATTTATTTTATTTTATTTTTTTGTTATCTTCTAAACCCTAGGATCTTTTCTTAATTCGCTCTAAATAATGTAAAGTTACTTATCACAAATATTAATTCACCCCTAGAAATTATATATTTTAAATTTTATTTGTTCTTTTTATTAAATTTTTGGCACTTTTTTACAATTATAAATTTTAAATCAAAATTTGTTTACCTCGCCTCGCAAAAAAGTCCAACCCTCAGAATGAAAAATTACCAAATATCAGGGAGTTATTCACATTTCGTAAGTGTGAATGATACTGGAGGCGCTTACAAGGAATTTTCATAATTTATAAAAAAAAAAATCTGTTCTTTGCTAGTTTATCGAGGTGATCTCGTATGCAGATCCCACGCTTAAAAATAGCACATGCGAGTTGCCCACATTTGGGGTGATCTCAAAGATCAACCCAACTAAATTGCAATGGAAGGGCCTCGCTCTGGGAGAATTTAGTGTGAATTTTTAGTAAATATAAATTCTTTTTATTTTGGGATGAATTAATAATATTTTTGGGTGAATTGGCAAAATGTGTTAATTATTTCTTTTTTTTTTTTTTTTCGAACTTCAATGATTTTCCTTGTAAAAAGAACGAAAACAAACTCGAGGATTCTTATATTTGTCCTGCATATCTTTCTATTTCTTTTCGTCATCTTTATCTTAAAAAAAAAAAAAAAATAACAGTCTCTTCAATCTTTTATTCTCTCTCTTCCTGTTCCTGGGTTCTCTTCCATTTCCTCTTTCAACGATAGCAGTTGATTTGTTACATTTTTACGGCATTCATTCCCCGCCCACCTGTGTATTTTCCCTCTGACCTCTCCTCGTTACCTGGTGCCAAAGGTCAACACCAACCAGCTGGATTCGTAACCAAAACTGACACCTAATTTACCGCCTATGTTCATCTCTTATGTTTAACATGTTCGTCCCACAAAACAAAACTTCATTGACTCGCCGTTCTCGGTCGCCATCATGAATAAGTAAATCGGACCTCAAGCGTTTATCTAATGCCAGGTGTATCCTTTCGGTCACAGTTTCGGAAGGAGAAAAAATGTTTTAGCTAAGTGTAAACTTTACCGGGGTCAGTTAGTGCAGAGTTGCTATAATCAAGTTTTTAATTCCCTTCTTTTCTTTTCTTTCACTTTCGTGGACAAAAAAAAGGCGGTTATTACTCTGATATTCCCTGTGTCACCTTTTCTTATGAGCCCCCATCTTAGTTGACATTGTCTTCCGCTTCATCATTTGCATATGCTTTCTGTGATTTCGCCTCCTCTTCTTCTTACTTCTCTTATCCTACTCTTTTTCCCTTACATATATTCTTACCACATCTTCTTTTCATCATTTTATTGATTAAACGATGAATGAAGTCAGTGATTAAACCATCTGTACAAGATAGTTTTCTCGGTTTTGACATGAACCTGGGGGCTGGTGTGGGGGTAAAGAATCCGTTTAGCTTTAGTTTTAAATCAGAGATATTCTTCTCCCAAAATACCCAGTGTTTATATAACGTGTTTATGACTCAGTTTATCCCTACTTAACGAAAACAGCTGCCAGTTGAATTTAGAGATGAAAAACCAACTATCATTGTATCTTTATATATCTTGGCTTAGTCCACTAGAGAAAGGAATAGGAAATAGTTTTTTCTAATTTAGAAGATTGGTGCATCACAATCTTTCTATCTGTTTTGGATATTATCATTTAAAACCCCTGACTTTTATATAGGCTTGTACACTGTCAGATGGCATTAAAAAAAGATGAACAACTTCTTCGGCCCCCAAAAGAAACTCAATCAGGTTGATGCCCTGTTCATTTGAGTTCCTGTTTCGTCTCTCTCAAAAACTATCGAACTAGATTGTTTCATTTAGTTAGGAAATATAGAAATTAAGAAATGTAAATAACTTACATTAAGAAATGGACAAAGTCCGACAATTTATTTATTAAAGACATTTTTCATGAAAGATTGAAGTTTATAAGCAGTAAATTCGACCTTGCCTACCGAACGCTCCTTTGTGGCCGAGTCGGTTAAGGCACGTCAGCGTAAATGACGGTTCCGTATAGAATGCAGGTTCGAATCCTGTCAAAGGATGAATATTTTCTATGAAAATTTCTCGGACATTCAGGACGGTAAATGCTATTTAATACTGTTTATTATAAACAAAGCATTTACTTAAATACTTGTATCTATAAAAAGAACGTTAAACATAAAAATGTCTTTAATAAATAAATTGTCGGACTTTGTCCATTTCGTAATATATGACGTCATTTGTTTACATTTGATACGCCATGAGCAGTTATGAATGTACGAGATTCATAGAAGATTGTAGTTTATAAACAGTATAAATTCGACCTGGCCTACCGAACGATCCTTGGCCGAGCGGTCAACGAACGTCAGCGTAAATGACGGTTCCGTATAGGATGCAGGTTCGAATCCTGTCAAAGGACGAATATTTTCTATGAAAATTTCCGGTAAATGTTAAACAGAGCATTTACTTAAATACTTGTATCTATAAAAAGAACGTTAAACATAAAAATGTCTTTAATAAATAAATGCAAATAAACTGAATTTCAATTACAAGACAAACTCATTGATACATGTGTGGATTTTGAAGTTAACGTAAATATTATTAGGTTGGTGCAAAAATAATGTCGTTTTCTCACACATGTTGCTATGTGAGAAAACGACGGTATTTTTGCACCAACCTAATACTAATGAGCCCCAGCTTAATGCAGCAGTTGAGACATTTTTAATTGCATTCTAAAGTTTGTACATAGAGGAAGCTGGTTTTACCTATACAAATGCAATTCTTGTGACTAAAACTCACCAATTTCCAACCAAATATCAATGACCTTGCTATAGCTCATCAAACACATCCTTCCAATTAATGATGTCATCCAATAACAAGAAACAGGCCCACTGGAAGACCTCATAACATAAGAAGGGAAAGCTGAAATGGTATGTCATAAGAGACAACAATGACATCCTACAAGGTAATATCTCAGGTAAAAGAAGAGGCAGAGAGAGAAAAAAAAAATAGACTGACAACATTACTGAGTAGAATGGAATATATTTTCCCCATTTAGAAGACTGGCGCATTACAATCTTCCTATCTGTTTTGGATATCATCACTAACAAATGACACTAAAACAAGATGAACAATTTCTTGGGTCCCTAAAAGAAACCCGTTCAGGTTGGAGACCCTCTCTTTTCAGTTACAAATTCGTCTCTGAAAAACTACAACAAGAATAATGATAGCAAATGCTTATTGTCTTTTAGAAAGTCTGAGGGTTTTGCTAAGTATTAGAAACATAAAACAAAGGAGTATAAAAAATATCAGCTGCATTAAGCTTAATCTGATTATGTCAGGGGTCTCCAAAGTGGTCGACCTCTGTGAGTGTTGATGTGACTGTCCAACAAGTTGATAAATGTCTGGGGGTTAAAATGAAGTTAATAAACGACGGTGGATTAAGTAAGTGTTGTGGACCAAAAACTGACATTCATATAAGACATGAAATAATAATTGTTAAAATGCAAATAAGTGACTGGATTGTTACACCGTTTGATTAGGAAATATAGCTATTAATTAGAAAATGCTTATATGTGGGTATGAGCGGAGTTCAATAAATGCCTGCGGGTGGGAGGTCAGAGAAGGACAATAAATGCCGGCCGAGCTCAGAGAAAGTCGTTAAATTCCTTTAGAGGTTAGCGGTCGTTTAATGTTTGTGAGGGCTAGATGAGATCTGTAAATGTCACTAAAGGTCAGAGAGGGACAATAAATGCCTGTGGAGACAGAGGAGGTCGATAAATGACTTTGGCGTTCAGAGAATGTCAATAAATTCATGTGAGTGTCAGTAGAAGTCGATAAATGACTGTAGAGGTCAGAGGAGGAAAATAATTGCCTGCGGAGGTCAATAGATACCAGTGGGGTCCAGAGGAGGTCAATAAATGCCTGGGCGGGTCATAGGAGATTGATAAATGTCTGTGCAGGTCAGAGGAGGAAAATAAATGCCTGTGGAGGTCAATAGATACCTGTAGGGTCAAAGGAGGTCAGTAAATGCCTGGGAGGATCATAGAAGACTGATAAATGTCTGTGCAGGTCAGAGGAGAAAAATAAATGCCTGTGGAGGTCAATAGATACCCGTAGGGTCAAAGGAGGTCAGTAAATGCCTGGGAGTGTCATAGAAGATCCATAAATGTCTGTGCAGGTCAGAGGAGGTCAATAAATGCCTGGGCGGGTCATAGGAGATTGATAAATATCTGTGCAGGTCAGAGGGGGGAAATAAATGCCTGTGAAGGTCAATAAATACCTGTGGGGTTCAGAGGAGGTCAATCAATGCCTGGGAGGGTCATAGGAATTTTATAAATGTCTGTGCAGGTCATAGGGGGAAAATAAAAGCCTGTGGAGGTCAATAGATACATGTGTGGCCAAAGGAGGTCAATAAATGCCTGGGAGGGTCATAGAAGATTGATAAATGTCTGTGCAGGTCAGAAGAGGAAAATAAATGCCTGCGGAGGTCAATAGACACCTGCGGGGTCAAAGGAGGTCAATAAATGCCTGAGCGGGTCATAGGAGATTGATAAATGTCTGTGCAGGTCAGAGGAGGAAAATAAATGCCTGTGGAGGTCAATAGATACCTGTGGGGTCAAAGAAGGTCAATAAATGCCTGTGAGGGTCATAGGAGGTCGACAAATACATGCGAAGATCAGAGGATAATAAATGTTAATGGATTCGGAGAAAGTCTATAAATGCCTCTCGAGGTTAGGGGAGGTTGAAAAACCTTGTGGAAATGAATAAATATTTTTTTTCTTTCTTACTAAAAACAGATATTCGTGTGGATTCACAATCTGAATAGATAGGTTCACCTATCACCCGGTTCACACTCCTCTCCAGTCTTTTAGACAGCAGTAGAAGTTTATCACTTGTTTCTTGTTTGGGTTTCTGGTTTCTTCTAAATTCTACTTCAAATGTTTCCGTCCAAACTTTGAAATTATTGCGTTTCTGGATCTTTCTAAAGTCTTTTCCTTCTCATTCATTTCCAGTCGCCACTTGTGTCTTGGTGAATTGATTTTTTTTAAGTCAAGAAATACTAATATTTGATAAAATCTAAATACCTGACTGAATTGTTATAACGTTTAAGTAGGAAATACGAGGGTCATTCAATAAATAAGGTGAATTTTTCGATATAAGGACTTCTAATACAGATAGAAGCTTACTTTTTATTTTTATTTTTTTTTATTTTTTGTTTTACTTCTGTTTCACATGCATTTAATTTCTTTTGCAGATTAAAAAAAACTTTGGCGATTAACAAAGATGGCCGACCAAGAAGCATGCTCTAGAATTGAACAGCGGTCAGTTATCAAGTTTTTGGTTGCTGAAGGGTGCAAACCATTTGAAATTCATAGGAGAATGTCAACTGTGTATGGTGCCACATGTTTCAGCCAAAAAAAATGTCTACAAGTGGGTTAAATTGTTTAAAGAAGGACAGAGCAGTGTTGAGGATGAAGACAGGCCTGGGTGGCCTACAGAAGTGAGGTCTCCTGAGGTGATCGAATCAGTCAATGACCTCATTCAGTCTGACAGAAAAACTACTGTGAACTGCAGGTCAAGAAAGACATAAAGAACAAACGCAGGGGTCATCAGTCAGAAGGAGTCATCTTGCATCATGACAACGCAAGGCCTCACACAGCAGCCCAAACGGTGCAGACCATCAACGAGCTGGGCTGGGAACTGCTCCCTCATCCCCCTTACAGCCCAGACCTTGCCCCTTCAGACTTTTACCTGTTTGTTCCCTTGAAAGCGTTCACGAGAGGCGCGAAGTTTAAAAGTGAAGATGAAGTCAAAAGTATTCTGAGTGACTGGCTGAGACATCAGTCCAAAGATTTTTACGCTGAGGGAATACGGAAGCTTGTACACAGATGGGAAAAGTGTGTGACAGTGCTGGGAGACTACGTTGAAAAATAAAAAAAATGTAAGCTTCTATCTGTATTAGAAGTCCTTATACCGAAAAATTCACCTTATTTATTGAATGACCCTCGTATATTAAGAAGTATTATTTAAGTTTTTAATCATTTCACTCCAATCAAGACAGTAAAGTCACTAAGTAAGACCCAAGGAGTTACTGAGTATGAAAGAATTAAAAAAAAGAAAGAAAGACATTATTAAGGAGTGAGGACAATAGTAGAAGAGTGATCAAGAAGACAGTAATTAACGATTGACGTTCAAGTTCGGGAGAAGAAACTGTTAGCATAGAACTTACGGTTATATCTAGCAAATTCAATTGTAAATTGATGAGACCTTGTTGCTAATTCTAGTACTGCGCTTAATTTCATAAAGCTTAGATACCATAGTAGTGAGCTCCTCTGAACAATTATCATGAAAGTATTTATAAAAAAGGCAGAGGGGAGTTACATTGTGACTCTGAGAAAGTGACTGAAGCCGAGACGCCAGGTCAATACCAAAAATATCGCTGATTCTTCTTTTGATTTTATCAAGAAATATATATAAATCTAAATATATAGCAGGGGCAGGGGGCCAGATGTGGCAGCCATACTTAAAGCATGGACGAATGGTAAACTTATAAATATTAGTTAGGCAATATAGATACTGAATCTCACTGACAAAATAAACGTATTGATATGTGGGTGTGCATCTTGAAGTTAAATCATTGTTCAAAAATAAAACATTTATTGTTAGAGTAATGGGAATAGAAATACTACTACTAAATAGTCCAAGCTTAGTGCAGTAGTTGAGTCATTTATATTTGCATTCCAAAGTTTGTTATGGTTGAAGCAACGCAAATGCAGTTCTGATTAAGCAGAGGAATAGACTGAACTTAAAAGAACGTGGTGACTTACGACTAAAACTCACCAATCTTCAAATCAAATATCAATTCTCGGCAAACTCATCTTTCCAATAATTGATGTCAAAAAATTCAATAACAATGGTATATTATTTTATTTTTATTTTTTTTATTATTACCTATATTATTTATGAAGGTTTTTCTCCTTAATATTATTATTATGTGTCTAATATCTTGCCAAAGATTTAATTCTCGGGGCCCAGTTACCAAGTCTCCTCCGAGGTCTATGAGTAAAAAAAAAATGGCAATGGAGGAGAGTTATCTATGCACATCCGGGACGTTTTGATTAGATGGAGAGTGTTTTGCGGATGATATGTGCAATTCCACACAAAGTAATCTTTTCTAGTTCCGAGATGCTGATGTATTCAGGAATTTTACTCACATGAATTTCTCTTTCTTCTTCTTCTTCTTCTTCTTATTATTATTATTATTATTATTATTATTATTATTATTATTATTATTATTATTATTATTATTAGGTTGGTGCAAAAATAATGACGTTAAAAAATACGTCAAAAAACGACATTATTACGTCATTATTTTTGCACCAACCTAATATTATTATTATTATTATTAATAGTAGTAGTAGTAGTAGTAGTAGTAGTATTTGATAGCCTCTCTAACTTGCTGTTTCGGCCGGGTGATGAGGATTATATCCCGGCCCCTACCTGCAGTTTAGAGACACAACTTATGATTAGTCGTCTTTTTGCGCAAGCCTGTTGGGTGTTATTAGCTGTTTTTACACTTATTGTATATCCAGCTAAATTCTACAAACTTCACTGTCCAGTACTTTTCTGGTTGTTTATGTTGTGCCAAATAAACCAGGCCTTCTGCAATATACAAAAACTTACTAGTAAATCTAATGCTTTTAACCGACACGCAAAATTATCTGGCATAGAGCCTAGTGTTCCGATTACAATAAGCACAATTTCTGCTTTTTGATAATTCTACATTCTCTTGATTTCGGACTTTCAGCCTGCATAATTCTCAATTTTCAGTTTTTCTTGCCTAAAACAGACAAGCAATTTCAAGAAAGTAAAAAAATTGCTAAAAAGAACTATATTAATAGTGTACCCGTGCCGTCAAAAATGGCGGCAACTGTTAGAAAGTTTTAATAGTGAGATGCAACGAAATAAGTCTTGAAACAATTTACTGAGATTCAATAAAGCGGAAATAAAGAATTCACAATTAAAATAGAAGCCAATGAATCGTTTAAATAATCCGTTTCCTTTATATTTTTAAACGTTAAATGATATCTATGATTCATTGATTACTCATGGTATTATATAAATTGGGTTATCTTCAATTTCTTTTCATGTTAAAAATGTTTTAAAAATATAAAAGTGAAATGGAAATAGCTCCCGGAAAAAAAAAAGATTAATAGCATAACCACAAAAACGGCAATGACAAATACTATTTCAAGACCAAATTGAAGCAAAACGATCACTTAATAGGCAAAGGTATCTGCGTGCCTCACATGAAAGGCTTGAACAAATAAGACTGCAATCTAAGTAAAAGGATTGATTAATTAAATTTGTTCATTTTGCTCGGGAACTAATTTTTTCTAAATGCAGAAAAAAATTTATTTGTATAGATTATTAAGACGACTAAAGGAAGTAACCACTGATAAATTTACATAAATTTAGTTGATTTACCACCGCCATTTCCATTGCAGATGGGACAGGAAATATATAAATAAATACACATTGATAGTTAATGCATGATTTGATGAATATCAAACCGTTAAGCTGAAATGAGAAAGAATAATGAGGGAAAAAGCAAATGAATTTATCATTTAATAAAATAATGATTATTATTAATACTGTATGTACTTGTTATATGAAAGGATTGAAGGTATAAAAGTTTGGGGACCTCTGTATATAACATATACACACGAACACCACATAACATATGTATGCTCATTGGTCCCTTTTATTTCTGTCCCCCCTTTATTTTCTTTAAGTTTAATTACCCATCCCCCCCTTTTTTAGGTGGTCTGTGATGCTAGTTCTCCGGTGGATGCAGGACGCCTTTCGTTTCGCGTGAATGTTTTCGTATTTGTTGTTGTGTTTGAATGTGTGCGTGTTAGTGTGTGTTGGGGGATGAATGATTATTTCTTACTATTATAGTCCCGCATTGATTTCGGCCGGGGAAGTGGTATTTCTGCCATATTAGGTGATTGTGGGGGGGGGGTTATTACTAACAATATTTTCTTTAGTTTATTGTAAATAGATTAGTATTCATATTGTAAATACACATTGGGGTTCATTTTATTATTGTTATTTTCCCCTCCCCCCACAGACTTTGAAATGTATATACGAGGATTAGTTAGTACTTCCATAGAGACGATGAGGTATTATGGTGTTTGTAGTTTGGAAGGTACGTATGAAAGTGTTGTTTTGGTGTAAGGAAAATTGTACGTATGATTGGGTCAGTGTCTGCGACTAGCTAAGTTAAATTAAGACAGTAGAAGACCGTCCTCTCCCCATCCCCCTTTTCGGCCTTGTGCCACATTTCTGTTTAAATAACAGAATAAATATCCATAACATATGTGTGAAAAATACACTAAAAATGGTGCCCATTGAAATATCGAGATTCCCACTCAACAAAGTTGGGTATTCAAGTTGGATAAAATCTAGTAGTTAAGTCAACTAGCGTAAACTTAGTGTTGATAATTGCCTGAGGGTCAGATGTAGCTCGATAAATATCAGAAGGTTAAAAAGGTGTCGATAAATAAGCATAGCTGATCATATATGGAAAAAAAGGTGTAGTCATCATCCCCGTAGAATGAAGTGAAAATACTGGATAAGGAAGAACAATGAAAAAAGCAGCGCATCTGCTAGTCAATGAGGACCTTTTTAGTAGGCCTAGGTTATAAATAAATGGAAGCCGTTAACAAAGAAAGAAAGACGACCTTTCGGCCGTTGTACGCTCTGGCCTTCTTCAGATGAATGGAATTTCGAATCGAACCTTTCATTTTGTTCACCGGGGTAGATTGTTCTAGTTCCACATGCCATGCCGCTTCCAGATATCGCAGTTTCAGTTGTTTCCTTTTAACTCAATTCTCCAAGACATGAATACAATATGGAACCAGTAATAGGGATTGCTAGAGAAAAACAATAATAACAACAAATTGTAATATGAGTTCAGGTAAAAAAAAAAATGGTTACTGAGACATTAGGTTTACAAGTCCCAAAAATTCATACACTGATGTCCTCAAGTTGACAAAAGCTTTAGTTGAAGTAATCCGGTGACTCCACCCAACGAGTTGTGAGTTCAATTTCTGTATACAGCAGAGGTGAACAAAAACTTGGAGAGTTGAGTTACTAAAGGGAAATGACTGAAACTTAGATATCCGGAAGAGGCATGGCATGTGGAACTAGAAAAATCTACTCCGGTGAATGAAATAAAGGGTTCGATTCCAAATTCCTATAACCTGAAGAATGCCGAAGCGTACAACGGCTGAAACGTCGTGAATATAACAAAGATGAAGACAACCATCCGAATAATGTAAATAGTGTAAATAAAATGTTCTTGTCAGTAAAGATTAATTTTCGATTCTTATTCTATCCATTTGTTGTACGCATTTGGATATTAAGGAAGATGAGAGAAAAAAACAAGATTTGTTTCTTTTCAATGGTTTGTGCTTTATCAGCTTTTTATCTATTTCTTTTATAGATATATTTTCTGCCTTAGAGAATTGTTTAATGTAGCTTTATGCTATATAAGCGATTCATTGCTAAAGATGCAAAAAGAAGATCAGCTTATTCTGTTGTTCCAGTAAGGATCTGATTCCTCTTGCCTTCTAATGTCTTTACAAGAATCACATTAGAGTATTGCTGCCATACCTGGGCTGGAGCTATTCATTCATCACTTTCGAGACATGATAGTGTTCAAAATCGTTTAGGCGATCTTATTTTCCACTCTGGGACTTCTTTCCCCGCAGACAAGTCAAAAGCCTATCGCCGCCCTATGGTTTATCCTTGGTAAATCTTCAGATAAGCTCCATTCTTCAGTTCGGACCTTTACAACGCGAACACGCCATTTTACGTCCACTGAGATTGATCTCGTTCATTTCCTCCGTATTCCAATTGTAAAGAAGTTCCACTCAGATCTTTTCCCGAGGACTAGTACTTTGTAGGACAGATTCTCACGTGTGTGTGTGTGTGTGTGTGTGTGTGTGTGTGTGTGCTTCAATTTTAACCACTTCAAGTCAAGTGTCCTCATTCTCATAATGCCATTCACTAATTCTCTAGCTTAAGTGGCTCACGGGCCTTATAATAGGCGAGCTTTAGTATTTTAAAAAAAAAAGCCTTAATAACAAACCTAACGAGACAATGGTCAATTTTCCAAGTGATTGATAAAGTTGTATGAAAAAGAAATCCTAACACTTGAGTTGGTCGATCTTTCATTGGTTTGATAATTAAATGATCATTCATCTCATCTCTTGGAATATACATTCCGAATGATATCGCACATTGCATTTACAGAAAAGAATCTCTTCATTCCATGATATTCGCGGTCAAAAACGAGACGCCACTAAGATTTTATTTCTTTTATTTATCTCCTTGAAGAATTGTTCATGCAATCAAAGACTTTGTTTCAAATTCCATTTCGTGCGCATAAATGCCCATTCCATAAAAAGAAAGCCAGCCATATTTGAAATTCTTGAGGACTGCAAAAGATCAATATTCATTGTTATGTGAAACCGGTAAAAATTTTTGAATGTAA
Source organism: Acanthosepion lycidas (assembly GCA_963932145.1). Taxonomy (NCBI): domain Eukaryota; kingdom Metazoa; phylum Mollusca; class Cephalopoda; order Sepiida; family Sepiidae; genus Acanthosepion; species Acanthosepion lycidas. The sequence goes on along the minus strand of OZ010580.1, from coordinate 111,096,879 downwards.
CTTTATGGTTTTAATAAAATCTAAGCTTCCACTAAACTTCTACACAGCTTTTCTTTTTTATCTTTTTTTTATGTCTTTTTGTTTTCTGAATTTAGACAACGTTCATGTCTTTCGAAAGAATTATATTCGTTTATAAAAAACGGTTTTCCGAAAATCTGTAGAGAATTGAAATGAATCTATCTAAACTTAATATATAATTTGTTCCAATTACTTTAAAAATAATAAGATATTTAATTAATGCAAAACAAAGTAACAACTTGATGCAGAATTGTACAAAATAATCTGTAAAAAAAAATGTCATCAGAAATATGTAGGTGAAACATTTTTGGAATTTCTATAAGAGAATATATGAACAGGCAAGACACTCAATACATTAGTCATTCACCATTAAAAGTGCGATAGTAAATTTGGCTTAAAGATTTCACTTTTAATTAAAAGAGAAAATAATTTATTAGGAGGAAAATATGTAGAAAATACACTCATTTCTGTATCCTTCACGTTTGATTTAATGTTCAGTACCATAAAACGTCAATTTTCCAAATTTTCGATAAAGAAAAAAAAAAGCAGAAGCGATAGGAAGCTGAATGAGATCGGCTACGTTGTGCGTCTAGACATATTGGACGCCAAACATTTAAAATTTAAATTTAAGCGTTACCTCCATCTGCAGCGTTTCTCTCAATGTATAACTGCAAACAACGTTGATTGTATTTCATTGTCTCACATCCATGCATACACGCGCACATACATATACACATATGTATATATGCATATATATATTAGTCGGTACCCGCTCGCATACGAGCATAGGGGTCATCATCCTTCTCCTTTCTGGTGGCGGCGGTGGCTGTGAAGGCCTGAAGAACCGTGAGCAGGAGTCACAAAGGAGTGTGATGGCGGACGCGACTTCTATTTGTCATCTAACAATTCTGAATAACATTTTGCCAATAATTTTATTATTTTATCCTTTCTTATTTATTGATTGCAGTAACAGAACTTTTTTTTCTTGTTTTATTTGTTTGTTTGTTTGTTTGTTTGTTTGTTTGTTTTGTTTTGTTTTTTGGAGGGAGACAAAGACGTATTTTCGAATTTTTAGGAAAAGCGTTTCAAGTCGTAACCTTTTCTTACATTTACTTTTTTTTATCAATTGGTTCAGTTTTGAATTTCTAAACGGAATGGTTGATTATTTATCCGAAATCTTTATTATTTATCTCTCAGATATTTTTAGCACCAACAATAATAATAATAATAATAATAATAATAATAATAATAATAATAATAATTATATATATATATATATATATATATATATATATATATATATATATATATATATATATATATGGTGATACAAAAGTAACTCCCTGTTTTATGTATGAGTGGCCAGCTCGGAGTCCTGGCTGACACGCTGTGACTTTTTTCTTTAAGGTTGGTTAACGGAGCAAGTCTATTATATCAAACCAAGACTGAAAGAACTTGAAGGGTGAATACAAGAAGTTACATATCACAAGAGTTCCTGGTGAAATCAGTTGACTTGATTCCTGGGCGGCCCGAGAAGCTGGTAGCGAAATTTGGTGCCTATATCGAATTTTAAATATAACCTCAGGCTAAACACTTTCTTCTCATATTTATTTCTTGCAAAAATTATAATTAATAAATAAATTATAACTATTTTAATATGGAGAGTTACTTTTCAATCACTCTGTGTATATATATGTATATATATATATATATATATATATATATATATATATACATATATATATATATATATATATATATATATATATATAATTCTATCAATAAAACGCATTATTTGGTCTGAAGTAATCCTTTCGAAGCACGAAACATGTCATGTGATTGTTTTCAATTTTATCATTTAGTCAATACATCCATCTGCTATATAGCCTTCAGATATGATATCTTCCCAAATAAATGTATATCACAACATTCTGATGATTCACTGGTGTATTCAACGAACAAAATCATTAATTTAAACTACGTGTACGGAAGGGAAAGAGAGAGAAAATGGTTTCACTCAAGGTTCTGAGAGTTACCATACATTTAATAACTGTTACGTTTTAAAATAACAATTAAGATCGTTCCTTTTTTTTTCTTTTTTTTTTATTTGTTGTTGTTGTTGTTTTTGCCTTCAGTTATTGCAATCTTGGCCTTTTTCATGAACTGATGGATCTTGAAAATAGTTTGAAAAATAGCCGAAAGCGTTCGATCAGGAAACATGTGGAGAGTTCTTGTATTCGTTATTCTCTGACCTGAATTCAATCGTACGGAAACATAAATGATCAATTAAAAAAAAATTGAATAAAATACATTGCCTTTTATCGAACTTTAGTCGTAGGCAATTAATGAGCGCGCGCACATACGAACACACGCACAAACAAGCACAGTCTCTCTCTGTCTCTCTGTGTCTGTCTGTCTGTCTGTCTGTCTGTCTGTCTGTCTGTCTCTCTCTCTCTCTCTCTCTCTCTCTCACACACACACACACATAAAAAAAATTACAAAGACATTGTATTTCGCTGGTCGAATGGTCTGGAAGCTAACGTATTCATAACAAATAGATTTTGTCACTCTATACCAAGAGATAAAGTAGTAGTAGTAGTAGTAGTCTTATAATAATAATAATGATGATGATAATTATTATTATTATTATTATTATTAACATTATTATTATTATTATTGGCAGAACCCATGGAAATCTATTCTTTAAATTTTCTAATCAATCAATTCTTAATTTGCCCCTGGTACCCGAACTATGGGAGTTTAAGTGTGCTACTAGATTGGCGTATAGGTCCCTTTTACTGTTGAATTAGTTAAATGTAACCGCAACTTTTTTAAATGTAATGTCAATAGCCATATTCTGTCTTATTGGACCCCGTTGAGCTTTTATCCTTTTCTTAGCTCCCCCCATACTGTCCTTTCTCTCACCTTCACTCTTTGTAACCCCCTGCGTACTAGTGGCATTCTCGCCTTGCTTGAGATGAAATGATTAAAAAATTGAATAAATTTCTTGCGTCTTTCTTCTTTTTTTTTTTTCTTTTTTTGTATGCTTTCTTTTTCTCACTAAAACCAAACAGTCTTTCTGTTATACCTTTTCTTCCGTCTTTTCTCGCAATCTAAACGGAATGGTTCACTACTTATTTGAGGCAAATACAGGGCCTAAAGCACGTGCTAACTTAAAGAATGGTTAAAATTGGTCTACTTCCTTTTTGATCAAAAATTAAAATTTGTTTTTAAATTGTAAGAATTGTTCTGTGATAATAATGATTAAGTAATACAAGTCTTACTAATTAACCCATAGCTGGATGGAGACGAAGTGGATGCATACTTTCCCCAAAGTAATTTGCACTTAAGTGAATATAACGAACCAGACTTGAACTGGAACACGGATCGCCGGCTTCCAATTCCGAGCCGTTATCCATTACACCACCCGCATATCCAACCTGACAGCACCTGGTATTCCAAAGTGGTTAGTCACCCACTTAGGTACTGACCAGGCTCGACGTTGCTTAACTTCGGTCTTTCAACGTGATATGGCCGTAAGCCATTAGCTATAAAGATTAACGTAAAAGAAAATGTGATTTCATAGTCACTTTTTGTAATTCGTAGAATTTATTAGGTGCCTTTTATATTTTCGACTCGTACTGAAAAGAAGACAGGTCTTAATCTGCAGAGAACTGAAACTTTAAGCGCCAGATCAATGACGACTGAATAATGAGTTCGATCCTCACTAAGTGCCCCATACTTACGGCCTTGTGCTACATCTATGCTACGCTTAGAAAATTACCATTCGGATCTTTTCTGTTAATTCACCCCCAAAATAAAAAGAATTCATATTTACAAAAATTCACACCAAATTCTCCCAGAGCGAGGCCTTTTCATTACATTCCGTTGGTGGGCGACTTGGGTGCGCTATTTCTAAGTATGGAGTCTGCGTACGATAAACAAGACAAAAACAGATTTTTCTTTTTCTTTCATTTTTTTTTTAATTGTAAAAAATTAATTGTAAGTACCTCGAATATCATCCGCACTTACGAAATATGAATAATTCCTTGATTTTTCTTAATTTTTCATTCTGAGATTTGGTGTTCTTTCGAGACAAGCTAAACAAATTTTGATTTAAAATTTACAATTTTAAAAGAGTGCCAAAAATTTAATAACAAAAAAATTTTGATCGAAAATTTATGATTTAAAAAGTTTCAAAAATGTAATAAAAAAACAAACTGACTTAAAATTTATAATTTCTTGGGATGAATTAATATTTGCGATAAGTAACTTTACATTATTTGAGGTCAATTAATAGAAAATATTACACCATACATATACAAGTACTGTGTTGATATTTGTTGAAAATGCAGGCAAATCGACTTATGCATCCGCCATTTTCTGTAAAGATATACGCATGCGCAGTATATTCGGTAAAAACACATATTCATCCACACATTAGAAATCTGACTCACCCGCACACAAACACGCGTGCGCACCAATTCCAACGTCGAAACTTGAGCAAGCAAGCACTAAAAGGAAGACAGTACCCCAAAAAATTCTTCTGCAAAAATTCAAAATGTTAAAACGGCAAGATCAAAAGAAAGCAAAACCTTAGGCGTGTATTAAAAAAAATGCCTGTTCGGCAGAAATAAAAGACAATACTAAGAGTGTAATAATGTAGACAAAGAAAAAGAAAGAAAAAAGATACGAGATGATACATTTTTTGTGAGGCTTTTAAAGATTATTTTCTTAATTTTAGTTCGGCTATTTTTTACTCCTTCGATCGTTTTGATCTTAATGAGCTTTTTTATGCGAGTTTTTATCTTGTTGAAATATTCTACATTACGCTTTGTCTTTAAACTAATTGCTTTCCAGTTGTTACGAAAATGGCGACTGCATGCAAAAAATACTCGCCGTTTCAATTTACTAATCAATAAAGATAAATAAATGCGTGTAGCATGTAAGTATTGAGTTCTTTAAAAGTTCACAGTCGTCTGTTTGCTATAGAGTTGGGAAGATACGTGACGAGTAAAAGGATAATTATCAAAATGGCATCTAATATGTGGGTGGTGAGTATTACTACTGACCAATCCTTACTTTTCCGCTTTGATAGAGTTCCAAAGTGTTTACGCAGCCTTGTGAGTGATGAATTATTTTATTATTGTCGCAAGCCTATTGCTATTTGAATGGAAAATGTTCGCACGAGCTACATTCATTAGTTCCAACAGTTTAGCCCTTCACAGCGAACACTCGAAATGCCACATGAACTGAAATATCCGGAAAAGGCATGGCACGTAGAACTAAAACAATCTACCCCGGTGAACGAAATAAAAGGTTCGGTTCGAAATTCCAATCACCAATTACAATCCTGAAGAAGGCAGGAGCGTACAACGGTCGAAACGTCGTGAAATAACATCAAACATGAGTCCAAAAGTTTTAAGAATGTAAACAGAGTAAATAATTACAATACCTCATCTCAGAAATATAAACAAAAACTTGGACAAATAATTCACATTTCCTTTGTTTTACATTAACAGAGAGGAAGTTCCCTTCGGACAGCCTCCTCTTGAAAACCGCTACTTTGTGAGATAGACTCCGGAGATGTTGCTTCTCTGATCACTCCAATCTTAACCTCTTAAAAATCTAAGGTCAACAGTTACCCAACTGTAATTGATCTAGCAAGACAATCTTGTTAACCATTACAACATCTCGAAGTGCCATCTGCTTGCCTTCTTACACATGCTTAAATTTCTCTGTGTAAAACAATTTGGAACCTTTTCCCGTTATGTTCTCCACGATTTGGAATACAGAGTTCTCCGTCTTTTAGATTAGTTACAACTCAAGGCTAGGGAGCCCAGTCTACACTGCTATTCAACCCATAGCTAAGATGAGAAATTATAGATCCATGCCTTTCTCCGTGGCATTTGTGTGAAGGAGGAACGCATCGTGCTAGGATGAACCACTGAGTTCTAATTTCACATACACTGCCTGCACATCCGCGAGATAATGTAAACATTAAGATATTGGCCAAATCCCATAACTGCCTTTGTTCTTAATGAAACTCGGGCTATGCATAAAGATTGATTTTCATTGATTTGTCTGTTTAACGGCATATCAACTCCTAATGGGTCATTTAATGCCAAAATTAAATTTTGTTGGGAGCTTGGAAGTAATAAAAATATGTTATTCCGATTTCGCAATTAAATACATTTTTTTTTAACAGTAAGTTTTTCTCTGTATAAGGCCCGAAGGCCACTCGAGGTAGAGGGTTATTCACATGAAAGATGATCTTGAGCTTTTGTGCATATACATGTTTGTGTGGACATAAATAGCAGAGACGGTGATGTGTATTTCATATTGTGCTTTTACTGAAGATATATATTGGAATACAGTTTGATTTCTGAAATTATCGGATTTTATATGGTTTTATATGGCATGAGAATTTGTTTATGTTGGTTGAAATCGCTACAATTTGTTAGTGGATGCATATTGTTGGTAACTTCAAAAACTAAATTGCTCTCTATTAATCACCATAGAGATCCTTCCCCCCCCCCATTAGAATGTCTGATAGTCAACTTCTTGAGAGCAATTCTCTGCGTCTGCTCGGTCTCACGTTGACTGTTGACCTGAGATGGAACAAATACATTGAGTCAATTGCTTTGTCCCCCGCAAGGAAAGTTGGCTCTCTGTGTCGCGCCAAGAAATTTTTCTCCTCGGAATCGATACTTCAAAAATACAAATCAACAATTCGCCCTTGCATGGAGTATTGCTGCCATATATGGTCTGGGGTACCTTCTGTTTACCTCGGAGTTCTTGACAAGATCCAGAGGCGGATATGTAATATAACTGGCCCTGATCTGCCACCTCGTCTACAGTTGCTCTCTCACAGACGCGCCGTCGCCTCTCTCTGTCTTTTCTACAAATACTTTCATGGCAATTGATCCGATGAGCTGCTTTCACTGGTTCCCAGACTTCATGAATTCAAGCGCCTTACGAGGCTGGCATCCTGCTCTCACCCTTTCACAATAGAAACTTTTAAATGTAGCCGTCTCTTCTACTCCAATAGCTTCATATCTCGCACCTCTCGCCTGTGGAACACCCTTCCCTATTCCAGTTTCCCTGAGAGCTATAATCTCCAACTATTCAAATGTAATGTCAATCGACATCTCCAGTTACCTTGATCTATCCACTATCGTTCTCTTCATCTTTTCCTCTATCACTCCTATCTGCTATCGCTCCAAATCTGCATCCTAGTGGCTTGCCGCCTTGCTCGGAGCGTAATGGTTAAAAAAAAAAAAAAAAATTTTATATAAAAATGTAATGCTGTTTTTTTGTTGTTTTTTATTATAAAAATGTATTTTTATACTTTCATAGCGTTTTGTTTCTTTTTTTAGTGGGTTGGGGGGGTCAACATTTGCCCATAGTTGGGACCATAACAGGTGCTACCACCCCAAGTCAGGGTGTACCTAGAAGCAACAGAAATTGAGGAGTGGTTCTACGCCCCTGAAAACAACCAATCTCGAGATCAAAGGCCTTTTGTTGGTGGATGCAATTTATCGTCATGCCCAAGACTAACGATGCATAAAGAATTATTTTCTTATACATGCACAAGATACCCGAGCAGCATTCAAAATGTTCGATTATTAGCTGATTAAATATTCAAATAGAATAAGTAGGAAGAAGAAGTTTAGTGACAGGAGACGAAAGAAGAGATAACGAGGGGAGGAGAAGAAACCAACGCTATTGGTGAGGGAGGCTCAAATGAAGTGACTTGATTTGTTTTCTGCTTTGGAATCTAGGACACAAGAAACTGAAAAAATTTATAAAATTTATAAAAATACAGTGACGATTACAAACAAGAAAAATAGAGATTATGCATAAAGATATCAGGAGTTGAAAATTATAGCTTCAAAAAGCCCATCAAACTGACAAAAGTCTCTCAGATTCGTCATATTGAACATTTCGATGCCATTTTACTTATAACCTTGTACATTGAAAAGGAATCAAGCACACATACACACACACACACACACACACACATATATATATATATATATATATATATATATATATATATATATATATATATATATGGTATAAATAAAATGACAATTGTAAAAAAGATCTTAGATTTTGCCGACGCGTTTCGTCTTCCGACTTTTTCAAGGGAAAAATGAAATCGAAATGTTCTTGTCGTTATAGTTACATTAAAAAATCCAAATTTAAAAAGATAGACGCTTCTGTCTAAGCCTTTTTTTCTGGTTAATGTAAATTACATTTATACTAAGAGATTTTTTTTTCCATGTCAACAATATAGTTAAATTCTTGGCCTTCTCGCTAACTTGGAGCATGTGCATGTAAATTTTGGTGCAAATCCGTCGAAAATTGCGGCCGTGCATTCGTTACACACACACAACCTGCCTTTTATAGATAGAGATCCTGAATAAACCATTTACTACTATTAGTTCTGTCATTGCTAAGTATAAAAAGGTGAAAACTTGGGAACAATTCGAGATCTGGCGCAAGATTTCTCCCAGATTAATGTGAAGAATTCAGCGCAAAATTCAAAAAAATCCAATCACTACTCAGAGAGAAATAAAGGAAGAATTAAACGCATCAGGTTTTATTATTACAAAGCAAACAATAAGCAATGAACCATAACTGGCATTACTATTGAAGAAACATAGGAATGCCCGGTTAAAATTTGTTCGTGAGAACAAGAATAAACCTGAATCATTTTGGGAAAGTGTTTTATGGAAAGATGAAACAAAAACTGGACTATTTGGACGTAATTCAAGGACTCACGTTTGGGGAAAAGACAGCCCAGCCTTTGCACCGAAGAACACAATCTCAACGCTGAAATTTGGTTGTGGCAATGTCATCATTTGGGGATGTTTGCTAATAGTACGGGTAATTTAGAGATAATAGATGGCAGAATGAATTCAAAAATATACGTATATGTTTTGGACTCTAATTTGTTTGGGTCAGTAGTAAAGCTTGGACTTCCAAATGAATGGGTTTTACAGCAAGATAATGACCCTAAACATATGGCTGAATCTACGAAAGAATGACTTATTATAAACAATGTCAGTACACACGAATAGTCATCACAATCTCAAGAATAGAGTAAAATACTAACGGTATCTTGATTGATTTCATAAGCTGCAAAAAGAGACTAATTGCTGTTGAATTGAGTAAAGGGTGTGCTACATACATTTTATAATGTTGTACGAATGTTTTTTTGTCATCAATTTTTTTAATTTCATTAATAATTTTTTTTTTTTTTTGCATATTGCAGCATTATGTCATGGTTTACAAATATTGTATGGATTATGAAATTCTTTTATAAAATCTATGTTAAATTAAAAAAATTAATTGTGTACGAATATTTCTTTTCCCTCCACTATATATATATATATATATATATATATATATATATATATATATATATATATATATATATATATAGTTATTTTCCAAGGGTAGCTCAGATGTGGCACAAGGCCGAAAGTATGGGGGCACCCAGTGAGGATCGAACTCACTACTTAGTCATAATTCAGCTAGCAAGACAAGCTTGTTAACCAAAAGCTTGCGACCACAATCCTGAAGGCTTGTAACTTTCCTCTTTGATACTTAGAATGTATGAATTTAAGCGCAGTGCTGGAGTGGCGGAGAAATCTCACTATTTTTACAATTGAAATTGCTAGATATAACCTTAAGTTCTATGCTAACCGTTTCTTCTCGCTTGTGGAACTCTCTCCCGACTGTTTGTTTTGCAGCCAACGTTGATCTTCAGAAATCTAAATGCAGTATCACTCAGTATCTTTTGCCTTCTCAATTTCAGTTCTTTTATTGTCCTCTCTCCTTAACGATGTTTTTTTTTATATTCCCTTACATTCAATAACCCTTAGTGGCTTTATTGACTTGCTTAAGGTGAAATGATTAAAAAAATGACAATAAAATTTGGTCTTACCAGTACGATATAGAAGAGAAATCTGAGTCAAAGAAATGGTGACCCAAAGGTGTACAGCAAGGGTCGTTAACTTACGACCCGTGGGCCGGATCCGGCCCGCGAAGGCATTTTGACCAGCCCGCGAGCCTGATTACCAATGACTCTATTTTTAACAAGAGAGACGACATTCAAATGAAATTTGTTATATATCATTTTCCATAGAATGTCTACCCTCAGTCAGTTAGGTGATACACGCTTCGACGATCATGACGAGGCAAATTTTTTCCCGGCTTTTTGGTGTCATTTCCTTCTGCGATAGACTGGTTGACAACCAAGGCTAAAGAACACAATCTGTCCTGTTATTCGGCCCATGGATTCATACTTTTCCCAGGTGTACTTGTGCGTGAGTGAATCTTAAGAACCCGACTGAAATTCGAACTCGGTTCTCCGAGTTCTTACTCCGAGTAGATATTACACCACAACACATCTGATTTAAAATCTTCTAAACTAGTAGGTTGGTGCAAATATAATGACGTTTTTTGACGTTAAAAAATACGTCAAAAAACGTCATTATTTTTGCACCAACCTAATATTATGCATTTTCTAACCTAAAATAGTTTTATAAGGTATTGTATCTAGGTTGTTTTCGTTCTTGTTCTTGTTGTTCTTGCTGTTGTTGTTTTTCTTCTTCTTCTTCTTCTTCTTCTTCTTATTATTATTATTATTATTATTATTATTATTTCTTCTTTCTTTGATTACTGTTGTATACATAGTTCCTACCAGGTCCAAACCAGTGTCGTAAAATCAGAAATGTCTTCATGATATTTTTCACTGATCATTTTTGTAAAAAATACTAAAATCACATCATACTTATTATAAAACCCAGGTTGTTTATTTGTGTGTGTGTGTGTGTGTGTGTGTGTGTTTATATATTGGATCGGATTTCCTACACTTTTCAACCGATTTCAACAAAACTTCACAGGACTACGTAAAATTACCTTGCGGTGGTTCTGACAGCGCCAAAAATTGGAAAAACACAATTGTTTTTGCACGAAATCAATTTGAAAACACGATTAAAAGGCATCGTGAGAATGAAAGGGGGACAACTCATTTCGAGTTATAATTATTATAAAACCCAGGTTGTTTGTTTGTTTGTGTGTGTATGTGTGTGTGTGTGTGTGTGTGTGTGTGTGTGTGTGTTCGTTTATATATAGGATCGGATTTCCTTCATTTTTCAACCGATTTCAACAAAACTTCATTTTTTTTTTGGCAGGTAGTGTTTCTTATTGTCTTGCACACTTTTTTCTTTATTTTTACGTTCAAAATGCTTTAAAAATACCATTTACAAGACAATTGTTTATAATAAAATTCTATTCAATTGGTAGACTCATAACGATTGAAAACAATGTTTTTGTTTGAGTTTGGGTTTGACCAATTCGTAAAAAAAAATAAAATAAAATAAAACTAATTAAGACATGCGTGTCCGTCAACCTTAAACAATAATCTTTGTCAATTTTATTTTTCAGTCTTTATGATGGTCGATACTTGATCTATCTCTTATGTTACATCCCCGGGCAACACCGGGCTCTACTGCTAGTACATAAATAAAGCTCTTCAGAATGTGTGAGTTGTACTTGTGAGTACAATTCTTTTTGTATTTCTTTAATGCATGGGCTACCAGGAATCCCTTCAATGAGTCTATAGGAATCTTTTCCAATCAATCCGACGCTCCAAATACAATTGGATTTGTTGATGTCCTCATGCGCCACACTTTTGAGATTTCGATTTCAATATCCTTGTATTTTGATAGTTTTTTGAAGATCTTTATATATACATTACAGTATACAGGGACTGCCATGTCAGTAAGAAGACACACTTTATATTTGCTGTCTCTAATCACGTTGCCTGGGCGATTGGCTTTGATTGTTCTGTCTGTGTTTATTGTAAAGTCCCTTATTGTTATAGGTCCTATCCCCATAACTGGATCTGGGTGGTGTTCATACCAATTTCTTGCAGTTTCCTTTCTGTAAAAGTTGCATATTTTTCAGTGCAGATATTGGCCCACTTTGTCGTACCATGTTTTATATTCAGTGGGTGCCATTACCGTGCAACCTGATACAAGATGCTCAATTGTCTCTGGATATTTATCACAGAATTTGCATTTGGGACCAGCACAATGTCAGTATGTGTGTTTGATAATTTCTAGTTAGCGAGCAATAGGCTATATGCAGCAAGAATATAACTCGGTTTCAGCTTTTAACCTGCACTACGTAACCATTGATAGGTAAGGAGGTTTTTCTACATCAGCTTGTTTAGTATGGGCAACGTATTTTGACCATGAAGCAGTTTATCTTGTCATCGTTTCAGTTTCTGGTCAGTTATATTTGCCTTTGCTTTCTTTTTTAAATATTTTGCAACTGCAGTCGGTGTATTATGCCTTACTTGCATTACTTCGTCCATTTGAAACTCTATTTTGAACTTGTTGGCTTCCTTTATTACTGAATAAAGTTTCTTACTTCTTTCTTCTTCCTCTTCTTCTTCTTCCTCTTCTTCTTTTTCTTCTTCCTCTTCTTCTTCTTCCTCTTCTTCTTTTTCTTCTTCTTCTTCTTCTTCTTCTTCTTATTATTATTATTATTAAAAGATTACTAATTTTTTTTGTCTTGATTTTTCGGATGAAGGATTAACATTATTTACATTTGGACTTCTCTCCTCATCTTTAATATTATGACAATGTTTCGAGTGTTGTGTCCTCCGTTCTTCTTCAGATACTCGTCGATCCGAGTAAACTGCAGGGAATTTCGAATTGAACCCTTTCTGGTCCTGCTTAGTCTAGGGATATCCTCTCTTGTTCTTACTTAGCACTGCTTAGTACTAAATCTTTCTTTTGTCCCTTCTACTTAACTGACTAAGTGTGTCGCTTTTCGACAAGCTGTGGTTGGCAGCTCAGCACAGACAACAATCGAATCTTTTGAGTGACGATAACAATAAAAATAGTAGCCGGAGTCGTTGTTAGTAGAATAGTAAACAGTGTCTATTGTTAAGTATGTCAATCGCAGAATGAAGCAACTGCTATGAATTAGTGATTGCAAATTGTCTACAAATAAGAAGACTTAACATGTGCTGCTCGGGATGAGAAGCCAGAGAGTCAAGTTCAAATTCCAGACCGGTTCATTATCTTCACTTATATGCAAATACCCTTGGGAAAAGTATAGATCCATCTCATCTACCCCAAGATATGGATTAAATAGAAATACAGACTTGACTCTAGCAACTACTCTGGGGGAAGGAGAACTCTGAATCTAAAAGTGATGGAGTTATTTTAACCCCTTCTCGGTGTATATACGTTTTTACCGAAAGTGACTTTTTTCAGACACAGACGAATAAACAGGTTCAAAAACCAGCTACAGACGTGTTTATACGTCGACCTTGATTCTTTTAATGCCATTGTGAGCTTCGTACAAGTTCAATTGTCAAATCATACGTCTGGTAGAGATGTTAGCCACAGCCCAGGTACTTCAAGGTACTTCAGTTTCTTAGTTACTATAAAAACAAATAAAAATTCGTCTTAAAATGAAACGTTCTACCCAAAATAATTGTCGAGGGAGGGGGTTAAATAAGCTAGGTTTCAATCAAAGTTCTTAACCAAGGAACTCATTGCATAAGAGTTCAGCAAGAAACTTCTAATAGATTATGAAACTAATGAAAAACGAACGAGCAGGACTTAATAAAGAAGCATCTTTCTCGAATTCAGTCTTTTCTTTCGCAGGCTCATTATTAGCAGTGGATTCAGATCACCGATGGTCGGTACTAAACATACACATGTACACATTAATAAAACTTGTTTGAAAGTATATATTTTTTTATTGCTTCAAATGTTAATATAGTGGATACTCGTATTAGAAATATAAATAAAAGACCTATTTTAATTTTAAACAATGTGTATTACGTCTGTCGGTCTGTACACCCGATAAATCCTGATTTCTTTATTATGATTTATCGATTGCATAGGCCGATAAACATAAGATAAAATTGTGTTTTCCAGCAGGCATCGAACCTACACGCTCACCTCCCCGCACGTTTGTATTAGGTTGGTGCAAAAATAATGTCGTTTTCTCACATAGTAACATATGACAGAAAACGACATTATTTTTGCACCAACCTAAAAGTAAAAACTAGCGCTTAAACGGGCTTGATTTACCACTCGGCTACAGAAACGTCACATTTCATTGAAAGTGATAATAGAGCCATGTTAAAATGTAATCCAGAGGCTTCCATAATCTGATGTTGTTGTGTTTTTAAACGTAATTAACATGTCATCGTATTATCTGCAACATATAATTTTTATATTCTTTAAAATAATGATTATTGAAATGATTATTCTCCAATATATATGAAGCAGGATTTTTACGCATATCGGAACTAAACATTCACCATCATTCACTATAGACAAAATTTAAAAAACTGGTATGTGTGTATATATATATATATATATATATATAGAGAGAGAGAGAGAGATAGATAGATAGATAGATAGATAGATAGATAGATAGATAGATAGATAGATAGATAGATAATATTAGTGGTAAATATACACATACATATGCAAAATATATATACATAGATGCATACACATACATATATATTTTTTGAATAAAAAATTCCAAGAGGATAGAATCCAGGTAGAACTCAATATCCAGGACAGAGTAAGGATATAATAAAAAGGTTTAAACACTAATATTCTATGGTCATAACTTATTCCATTGGAATCGTGTATATATATATATATATATTAGGTTGGTGCAAAAATAATGACGTAATAATGTCGTTTTTTGATGTTAAAAAATACGTCAAAAAACGACATTATTACGTCATTATTTTTGCACCAACCTAATATATATGAATATATGTGTATGTGTGTACATGGGCATATATGTGTGTATGTGAGTACACGCCTATATGTATGTATGTATGTATGTGTAAATGTAAATATGTCATTGTGTATGTGTGTATACGCATGTGTTTTTGAGCATAGAAATATAGGTCCTTGCTATTAGGTTGGTGCAAAAATAATGACGTAATAATGTCGTTTTTGACGTATTTTTTAACGTCAAAAAACGACATTATTACGTCATTATTTTTGCACCAACCTAATAGATTAGATAATCGTTATATTTATTTTTTATATGTTTACATTTGATTTGTAACCTGTAGTCGATATTAATTTTGTCAAATTTTCTTAATTACACGGCGGCCCTTTTATAAATGCCCTTCGGTTTTAGTTCCCCCACCCCATCTCTCTCGCCCACCCCTTTTTCTTTTCTTTTCCTCTCCCTCCCTCTTCTTCTGATCTTTAAGATTAGATCGTCTATATTGTGTGTGTATGTCACCACAAAATGTATCCTTTCCGGTTACATCTTTAATGTATTAGACATCCGACAACATTCATTTTTCTCTCAATTAAACCGTCTTTGACTCCCCTCTCTAAAACTTCTCTCTGTTAAATTTTAATCTCCCACCTTCTCTCGTCTGTTACCTCTCTCTTTAACTCTAACATTCATCCCACACTCTCGTACTTACACTCTCTCTAAATTTTATTTTTTATTTCTGGAGTTGTTTTTTCTGTTTTCTTTTTGAATTTTTAGGTCTGATGAATTGGATCGTATTTACGATTCCAATGGAATAAATTATGACCATGGAATATTAGTGTTTAAGCCTTTTTATTATATATATGAGAAAGAGAAAGGTGACATGTATGAACAGATAAAATTGTGAATAATTCTGTGGTGTTTTACGTAGTATATCTGTATTCTTGTTTGACACAATCTTATATTTTAGGAAGATGATTAAAGTCAGTATTCATGATATTCTAAAATGTCGTCCTCCATGAATGCCAGAAATATATCGCACATACAAGTAGCAACAATAAAAACGTAACTTCAGAATGAGGCTTTGCATCGTAAACTTAACATGACTCGTTGATGACATTACGAATCAAATGAGGCTTTCAGTTTGAACAATGAAAAGCAACTCTTCACTGAGAAATTCGACAAAAAATGAAAACCAAAGGTGAAACTTACCGTTCAGTAGATTTTTCCACCTAAGAAAGTAAGAATAAATATTGAAATTAAAAGTTCTATTTTAGCGACTTATTTAACACCTTCGTTTTACAAGAGTCTCCATTATTTCTTTTCAGGTGACGATATTTCTTTCCGAGCGTTTTATTTTTTTTTTTTTTTTTTTTTTTTTAATCTTAAATTGGTTGCTGTCATTTGATTTTTCTTCTTAAAATCTCCTTTTTCTTCTTTTCTTCAATATCTTAGATTTTTTGTTTTTATTCCATGCTTCCAAAATATAATACCATGGAGTGTTTGAACATACACAAAATGTCTTCTCTTAATATTTAGCAATTATCAAGTCAAATTTTTATAATTAGTCATATGAATAGCTCTGTCAAATAACTATAAGGAGTTTCTGGTTTTAGCTATAATATTTTTAGGAATTACAAACACGTAAGAGCAAAGAGAATCTCTAATAATTGTAGAAAAAACGCCAGTAAAGGTCACAGTTTTGTTCATGTTTTGGAATACAAAAACAGTTGAAGAGGAGTCAGATTAATCATTTTTACATATTCGAATTAGTTTTCGATTTCAAAAAAAAAAAAAAACCTTTCCAAAGAGAACACTCAAAACAATATATGAAAAATAATTAAGGAATTAATTATATTTCTATCTTATTTGAATTTAATATCCAATCCCAATTGCAGAGGCCTGCCCATGTATATTTTCTTTGTTCAACACCCGCCAACTGTACTAAGCGGATGTTAGTTACAGTTTCTGGGAGAAAACGAATAATCTGGCGTGATCAAACTATACATATAGTTTATGAAAAACTAGGTAATCTGTATGGGTAAACCTAAGGAGGATAAAATCCAGAGAGCTCAATGTAAATTCAGAGCAAATAATTTAAATAAAAACAGACCACTTTAAGGTTCCATGTAATAAATTATTTCACCACAGCCCTTTTAAAGGACTGCGGATCATCAGACTTTACTTCCAAAGGTTAGAACAAAAAATGAAAAGAAATTTACACATTTTGACGGGCCGTATTAAATTAACGAAGTGAGGAAGTGAGTCGGGAGAGAGAAGACATGAATGAGTTAGCAGATATTGACACATTTAAACGGTTAACTTAACGGAAGTTATATATTGATATCGAAGGGGTAGAGGACAAAAAAAAACCATAGAGAGAAAAAGAGAGAAGGAAGTTGAGAGAAGGTGTCACTAATTTTCTTTGTAAAAACAAAAAGAAAAAAAAGCTAGAAACAGACGCTGTTATTTTGTTTTACTTTGAAAGTGTTATTTTGGGGGTTCATAAAGATGTGGCACCATTTAACGAGGCAGAAAGGGAAAAGAAAGAAAAGAGGAAAGAGGAGAGGCTAAGGACCGAATCGTGAGTGATAAGCAAGAACACACACACAGCTAAGAGACAATGGATAAAAGGATATTTTGATAAGTAACAAATGGCGAAGAAGTGTCATTACAATGACAGGGAAATTCTGAGTAAAAAGAAAGGGAAAGAAAGAAAGAATCAGATATGTTTTGGCATTGGCTGTGTTATCTAAGGATATGAAAACAAACTATTGGTACGGGAAGACATCTTATTATCAACTACAGACCGGCTGGCCAAAGAAAAAAAATTCAAATGAAAATGTTATTTCGATAAGTGACGAAAAACAGGCAACTAAAGGGACTTTGGACAGATATGAAAAATTAAGGACAACCTACTAGTGTCCGTTGACCGACTTTCCTTCGACGGAACATCCTTGGCCTGCGATAATAAAATTATGTTATCAGAAATATGTACCGAAGGAAAATGAATGGGAGCCTAGAAATGTTTTTTTTTTCTTTCTTCGAGGCGACAGAGTGACTGGAGCTTTGGAGATGTTTCTTTTTGAGACCGTGTTAGGAAGACCACACATTCTGATAATTAGCGATAAAATACCTGACGTAAACCACGTGTAGAACAAGAGTTATGACCGCCATTGTCATATTGTCCCGTTCGCGACCAGAGAAATGATAACGGCGATTAAGAGGAAGAAAAGGGAAAAGAAAGAAAAGATAATTTTTTTTTAGTTAAGCAAGATATTTTTTTTTCTCTTCCTGAAACAAAGCCGTGGATTCGTCCACGCCCGGCTAAGACATCATTGGTCGAGTGGTGATCACGTGACGCACGAGGGAGGCTGTTGCAGCCCATCTGGAGGATGAGTAAGAGAGGTTGCTACGAAGATGTGGGGAGGGCAGTTCACGCCCCTCTGAAGTATGATGAGAAGGTGGGAGTGAGGAAAGGTTCCCAAAAATGGAAAAAGGTGGAAATTCCTAACCAGAGAGGTGGATATGTATTTAGAATTATCGAGGAACCCCCCGGCGCCGACAAACTCACCCCGAGCCACAACGAGCAGAGTTGAGTTGAGTTCCAGCAGTTCCCATAGTCAGTCTTCAGTTGAAGCAAGCCTCGCAGATAGCTGACCAAGATTCACGCACATTCCGGACCCCTCTTCAAACCAAGAACAATTATTTTGAAGAGCGACTTAGATCCAGATCACCGAAATAAGTTTTTTCTTTTGACTTTCGTCCAAAGACCCACCGAAACACCAATTTCTTAGAGAGCAGACGACTTGAAGTGTTAAAACTTGCCTAGCGGAAAACGACGTGTCACAATCCATAGAACGGGTCGGGAGATAGATGCAGTCCTATGTATCGAACAACAAGACATAAAGTTTGTTACCTTTTTCTTTGATACTTTGAACTTTTGAGTTTTCATTTTATTGTCTTTTATGCATATTTGTGTGGTATCACCCCCGTTGAACTCGGTTTGCAGTACGACCCCGACGACTGATTGATTTCCTCTGCCTAGATCAATTCACAACGTGGGTAGGCAGACTGGGAATCAAAGTAGTTACTTCGGCAACCAGGCGTTGGAAACGAGTTGGGAACGACGAGGCTGATATCAAATCTAACCGGATTCCCACCCGAATCACCAAGGGGTTAGAGCGTCACATTTGGAGCAGCAACACCCGAACGGAGCAGCGAGGAGCGAACGGCTGGCGCCGCGGCGAGGACGTCACAATTGGTGCTGTTTAGGGACGTCACAGTTGGTGCCGTGGTAGACTAGGATAGAACGTCACGGTTGGCGCTGCGACCAGGGGACGACGTCACAAAGATTATAATGTTTGATATACATTTGAATGTCTTTAAATTGTCTACGAATAATTTAATTTGATGTTTGTTAGTGATTTAAATTTTGGGCATTTTCTATGAAATAGTCGAGATTAGAAAAATATTCATAGAAAGTACATTAAAAGAATAGAATTTTATTTTAAAATATAAGTTTACTTCTAGTAATCTTTTTTTAATCTCTTTAAAAAAATTTTTTTAATTTATTTATTGATTATTAAGTTGACATCTCTATCCGTTTGAATTTTGTTCATGAGTTTAACTCGTGAATGTTTCTAGATAGGTAATCTCTTTTACTTAAATTTTAGTTATATATATATATATATATATATATATATATATATATATATATATATATATATATAAATTTAGTTATATATACATATATATATATATATATATTTTAGTTATATATACATATATATATATATATATAAATTTTAGTTATATATATATATATATATTTAGTTATATATACATATACATATATATATATATATTTAGTTATATATACATATATATATATATATATATATATATATTTTTAGTTATATATATATATATATATATATATATATAAATTTTAGTTATATATATATATATATATATATATATATATATATATATTTGCGTGTGTGTGTATTTTCTTGTTAACTTCAGCCAACAAGTTATGTCCGCTTAATTGTGGATAAACCATATAAAGTTGATATTTTTTTCTGTTTTTGTTCAAGTATTTTGGTATTTTATCATAGAAAGTGTTCAGCCGCACTACATTCCTTAGTTCCACCATTTGTAACCTTCACGGCTAAGAACCACCATGCCACGCATATTTGTAGTGAACCGCCCACATTGCCTTCGTATTCCGTTGGAAAAATGTAAATTCCACTCGAGCAGCTTCTTCCTAAGAACCGACACCCAAGTGAATACTTCCACAATCACTATAATCTTATCTTTTTTTTTTTTTATATCCTTTTTCGAACATTCGAGGTGTAGGCGTCCAAACATTAGGATAGGAAATTTTAAATGATTTGGAAGAATTGCAGAATTCAAATACATGTTGAATTTTAATGAAACTATCTGGTCTTATTCACAAATGAATTAAATTATTTTAGAAATGTCATCTTTCTTTTTTTTTTAGAAAATCTTGATATTTGTTTTTTTTAACAACTGTTATCAAGGCAAATGTGAGTATTTAATTTTGCCACAAGTTTTTATATACGAGAGCAAAAATGCTATTGTGTTTTTTTTTTAATTTTAAATTTAAGAACACTCATTAGGTTCCTCGAAAAGTCAGGCGAGTTAGAGGACGTAACGTGACACAATTCAATGTCTCATAAACTGAAGTGAGTAAGTGTGATCTTCTTGAATTTATTTTTTAATGCAAGCTAGTATTTATATTATTTTAATTTGGGATTAGTTCATGTCTTAATATATTTTAAATAACATTAGGTTATGAATTTAATCATTTTCTTTAAAGTTTTTTAACATTTTCATAATTATGTATGTTAGCTTGGGTAAGTAGTAATTCTTTCAAGAATTCAGTGTTATTGGAAAATCCGAGGTGCAGGTTTATATTTTGTTAACATTTGATTTACTCTCGGGAATGTTCCTTCTAAATAACTTACTTTATCTTTTAATACGTGTTACATTCTTTAGAAGTTGTCGAATTTAGGTCTATTAGGTTGGTGCAAAAATAATGACGTAATAATGTCGTTTTTTGACGTATTTTTAACGTCAAAAAACGACATTATTGCGTCATTATTTTTGCACCAACCTAATATATATATAGCTAATATATTTGATAAATTGTTGTATATAAGATCTCTTTTGTGTTCATAGATCCGATTTTATTGACATATATATATATATATATATATATATATATATATATATATATATATATATATAACGTCATCCACAGACAGACTGTTTCGCTGTTTCACAGCTCATCAGTGAGGTTAGACATCCGGTTGCCTCTAGCTAGGACCGAAACCCGACTGAAGTGGTGTCAGTCGGAGATTCCACCACTAAGCCGTCGGCGCACGGCAGGGATGTAGGTGGATTTTTAGCGTATTTATTTTTAGAAACACGCCCAGTGACTGACAGTGACTCAATTCGCTATGCGAAGAGTCTCGCTATATTAGCTATAATAGTCACTGTTTTACAAACCCATACCTACTCCCTAGAGGGCTATTTTTTGAATGAAGTATAAAATACAAATCAAATATGGATTAGAATTAGATAAAATGATAGGATAAAGAACAAATAAGAAACGTTTATAAACTTAACTTGTTTCGCTTTTATTGAAGCTTCATCAGAGAATGAGATATGGAGCAAAAAGAAGAAAGAAATTCTGGCATTTTTATTCTTGTTTCGTTTGATTTTTCATTGCTTAATCAGGCTTCACATGATTTGTTAAACAAGATTAGTATAATTTATTGTTTTTCAAGGAGAGACGACACGTTCTTTCGAAGCTCAAAAAAATAATTAGTTGACGTCAAGTCTAACTGAAAAAAGCGGTGAGGGTCTTGAATAAATAGTCTGTTGTGACAGAAATCATTTATTAGAAATGTTTACTTATTGCTTTTTCATATTTAAATTATGATACAGTACGATTTCTTTAATCTGGCACCCATGGGACCAGACTATTGTCAGGCCACAGAATGCCAAATGAAAAAAATCATCACTAAAAAATGTCTATGTAAAAATCGTCTCTCCAGCTCCTTCCATATATATATATATATTTTGCTTTGTTATAAAAGATAGAAAAAAGGCTTAACAGGAAATATTAGGTTGGTGCAAAAATAATGACGTAATAATGTTGTTTTTTGACGTTAAAAAATACGTCAAAAAACGACATTATTACGTCATTATGTTTTGCACCAACCTAATAAAACAATCATTAATGCCTCCAAATAAATTTTTTATTGTTTCATGCAATTCTTTTTTTTTTTCTTTTTATGCGCCATGTCCTTTCAGGACGTAGTCGATCATGGCTCTCCACCTCTCTCTGTCCCTTGCAGCTCTCAACAAGTCCTTCCCTCTGCTTCCTTCCCCAAACTATGTTCTGTCATCCACCTGCTTAAAGTAACTAGGTATGTCATGCGTTGTTTTTCCCTCTATTCGACCAGTGAGTATCAGATTCTCCAGGCTCTCTTTCCTCATTATGTGTCCCAGAACCGTCAGCCACCTCTTTCTGGTGTTAATTATAAGCCTTCTCCTTGTTTGCAACCTCTCCAAGACCTCAACGTTTCTCACGTGTTCGGTCCATGATATCCTTAACATCCTTCTGTAGAACCACATCTCCGTCGCCTCGAGTCTTTTCTTCATCTTTGAGGAAATCGTCCTATATTCGCTGCCGTAAAGAAGAACAGATGTCACGTAACAGCTCAGTATTCTTTAACCAAAAAATAATTTACTATCCTGAATTTGTAAACATGCAGCTGTTGTATAAAGAAATGAGCCAGACTATGCCGCCAAAACACTCTGCTGCTGTAGGCTGCTGCAGAAAGTTGAAAAGAACGTGTGGCGCTGCCTTCATATCCGCTAAATGAACTAATGGCGGCAAATTCAGAAAAGCACCGGACTATGGAAATTGCCGATCACGGATTAAAAAAGTCGGAATGACAGAAGACAGACTGTGATAAAATATCTTTTGGACAATGTTGGTTGTAGATTTAAACTGAGAAATGTTGACAGTGAGATTCAAATTCCATTTCTATATTAAATCTAGAAAGCCATATCTCCCTAGGACTGAAAGCAAAAACAAAAATAGATCATTGTTGTAATTATTTATTGGTAAATCATAATTCATACAAATTATGAAAATAATCAGGATGAACTTTTTTTTAATGATTATATGACGGAATAAGTAAAGCTAGAAATTAAACTTGGCTCTTATCACGTTGCACTTTTACTTCGACGGGGTAAAAGGTCAGCTGAAACTCACCGACAAATGTTGACATTTGAACGAGCGGAAGTGACGTTGCTGAATGTTACCGCAACAAAGAATCGCTGACAAAATATAGGAAAAGTTTTCCTAGGCGAGGATTTGGCTTGTCTTGACAAAAAGTAAGAAAGAATTTAAATTACCATTATTTTCTATCGTTTCTCGTTTCATTTAAACGGAGATCAATAACACTGTAAATCTTCCAGATTTAATTGCAATTCTTGGACTGAGAATTAAATATATTTTATGAGGAAATATTTAGTTTAATCCGATAGAGGACCACAAGAAGAATGCAAGAAGATTGCAAGAAGAATGCAAGGAGAATGCAAGAAGAATGCAAGGAGAATCGTGTTCGAAACAGATTTACTACATAAATTTTTTACTTAAACGGCCTGCTTTAAATAAGTGGTTTCGATGTCTTTTTAAAATAACTTTTTCTGTCGGTTTTTCTTCCACTTGGCTCGGGCTAACAAGCCTAATCGGTCTGACAATTAGAATGACGATTTATGTCTGGTTATTAATCAATCAAACCACAGAAATAAAAAATAACGTAAATGTTTGTTTATTGTTTTTTCATCTCTATAGTTATTTAAGAATTTATTGCCTTATATTTAAGAGTTGAACCGGGAATAAATTTTGATGCTATCATCTTTCGTATTACTGGAAACCTTATTGTATGTAGATTCTTCATGTTCTATATACCGTTTCTCTTCAAGATATGGCGATCATGTTTCTCCACAATCTCCTCTCCTTCCGAGTTCTTAGCAATATTGTCTTTTTACTATGTCTCCATGTTCTGTCATCCTTTTATACAAATTAATTATGTAGATTATTCGTAGCTTTCCTCTGTCCTTCTTGCCTTCAGTATGTCATGTGAGTGTCAAATCCGCCAAGCCTTCTATTCTCATTATGTGCCCTAGAAATCTCAGCTTTCTCATTTTATTTATAATTGTCCTTTTTGTTTCTATTTTCCTTAAAAATTCCTCATTACTCCACCATTCTCTGTTATATAGTGGAAGGACTGATATTATATAGCAGTTCAGCATTCTTTTCTGTGTTTCTAATGTAAATTTTCTATTTATTTAGTTTTTGGAAGGCATCTTTCTCGCCTTCAGATTTCGATGTCACATCTTTCTTCAGCTGTTAAAATACTTCCCAAATAGTTAAACTTCTGTACGTGTTTGATTTGGACATCCCCAATTTGTAGCTCGCATTTCAGGCTATTTCTTTTGCTAACAACTTTATTTCTTCTTTCTTACGATTGATAGTTAGTCCTTTGTTCCCGCTTTTCTTTACTACCTTTTTTCTTTTTTTTTTTTTTTTTTTTTTTTTTGAGGATTCTGTTGTTTTCTTTCTGTATCTGTCATCCGCGTTTAGACTTATATTAGTAAAACTGGGCCCACCAATAATAAATCCTGGTAAGATTTCTAGGTGTAACGTTTGGATCAAAAGTTACGTTTTCTTTATTTTACACCATATCTAGCTTACTGTCAATATGCTCGTGATTATGGTCACGACCTTATTTCACTATGCTACTGTGTGAATGCAAATTCTCTTTCATCATAAAATATGTTGTAGACATCGATTTCATTGCATCAGAATTCGAAAATCATTGATTCGATCTGGATTGATTTGCCTCATTCACGTTCATATTTATTGTTGGCTTACGGTCATATCACGTTGAAACACCGGTTCTGGTACGATCACCGAAGTTAAGCAACGTCGAGCCTGGTCCGTACCTAGATGAGTGACTGCTTTGCGATACCAGTTGCTGTAAACTTGGGTGTGCCGGTAGTGGATAACGACTCGGAATTAGAGGGCAGAGATACGAGTTCGAATTCCAGTCGGCTTCGTTCTATTCACGCGCAAATCTCCTTGGGAAAAGCTAAGAATCCATCTCTCCCCAGCTATCAGACTTATATCAGTAAACTATTATTCTTACCATCTAAAAACATATTCTGGCTTTAAATAACCTGCCAATGGTGGGTAATTCGTAAAAAAAATTCAATAAATAAAAGCTTTATTGTTAGTTTTTCCTTGCTTATTTTTTATTGATAATTAATGAAATTTCAAAATATACTGAAAATCGATAAAAAAAAATGTCATCAATGATCAAAGAGGAAATTTAAATGTTTGTTTAAGTCATTAATTTGTTAACTATGTTGAACGCTTGTACTATTTTTCATTTAGTAAGATTACTGATAATTTACAAAGCAAATCTCTGTGCTTTGCCAGAATCATCTAACAAACATTTGAATGGTACTAATAGTGTTTTATTAGGTTGGTGCAAAAATAATGACGTAATAATGTCGTTTTTTGACGTTAAAAAATACGTCAAAAAACGACATTATTACGTCATTATTTTTGCACCAACCTAATACAATCAAAAGGACGTTGTGACCGAAATGTCAATTCCATAATATTGTAGATAAATATATTGTCAATAAATATATTGTCAATAAATTGTAAAATGCAAATTGATCATACACACCAAATCCAAAACTATATAAATTAATATCGAAAATACCTGCCAAATGACATTTTGCACACACGTGTAAGTTTTGAGTTCATGGTTTTAAGTATTTCAAGAGATAGCAAAAAAAAATTTGGAATTGTAAGGATTTACGGTGATAAGTGAGTAAACTTAAAATCTGTAACTTTTTTTCACAAAAAATTATAGTGGGTTGAGTTTGGTATATTAACCTAAATAAAATGAGCATTTCAGTAGTTGCTTACCATATAACGTTGAAACACTGGTTCTCGTACGATCACCGAAGTTAAGCAACGTCGAGCTTGGTCAGCCTAGATGTGTGACCGATTGGGAATACCATGTACAGTTGGTGTAATGGATAACGACTGGAAATTGGAAATCGGAGAGCCGAATGCCAATTCCAATCGGATTTGTTATATTCACTTGCCCTAGTAAAAAGTATTTACCCCACCTCCCCGCTATGGGTTAATTAGTAGGACATGTATCAGTAAATCATTATTATCTCCCAAAAATACTTACAATCAAAAAATATTTTCAGGTTTTAAATAACATGCAAAAGTTTGGTAAGCTTTTCTGGACTAAGAAGTATGATAACATCAGAATTTATTCCATGTTTATCTATTATAGGGGATTTTACACTCAGATTATTATGCCAAAGAACACTTCGACAAATGAATGTTTTACTGAAATTAATTTTATTTATGTTCAAATGGATTCTTTAAAATAAAATATCAAAGCATTGATGACATTTCAATCAAAGAAATTCTAATTGACGTCGATTGAGTGGAAAGTTGCAACCAATTTGACTTGGCACCATAAATTCATCTTAAGTTTCTACCTTCCAATTATTTTAGAAAAGTAGATTAAGAGTCTATTTTGCCACCAAGAAAGACTTTACTGGTGATCACAATGATATTACGTCCTGGGTATGACGGTAAACTACATCCGCGTCCTGGGTATGGCGATAAACTGCACCCAACAGCAAGGTCTCAGATAATGTTTTCAGAAAAATAATGTTGCCAGCTCTAAGTTTTTGAAACAATAATGTTGCCAGCTCTAAGTTTTTTTTTTTTTTGTTTTTTTTTTTGTAGAAAAGGAATAATGTTGCCAGCTATACGTTTTTTTTGAAACAATAATGTTGCCAGGTATACGTTTTTTATTCTATACAAAATAGGCATTTAAAATTCATATAAACTGGATTTGGCATTAAATAACCCACAGTGGTTGATATGCCATAAAACCCAAACAAACAAACACAATGATATTAGAAATCTCTATCAATCCGAAGGCCACTAGCGTACAGAAAGAAGGGAAAAGGGTACGACGCTCCCGTCATCCATATCGAGAGGGCGTCCAATCAAAGAGCGAAATAAAAATTTAGCTTTTGAAATATGTCTCTGTTAACGTCGTTTTACAATCGCCCTACAGTCTTGGTGTGAATATGGATTCGTGTTTTGATAAGCGAGAAAGGAGTAGAACTACTTCAGTCTTAGGGGCATATAAGGATTTAATCCCTGGCATCAAACCTTTGCACGTCACTGCTGAAGGCGCATTGTGATAGCTAAAAGTGCCTTCCAAAAACTAAGCAAAGTATTAAGAAACAGAAAGAATTTAAATACTATCAGTCTTCCTATATGGCAATGAATGCTGAACAATCTCCTCAGCGATGAAGAACAAACTTAAAGGAACAGAAATGTGGTTCTACAGAAGGATGCTGAGAATACCATGGACAGGATATTTGATCAACAATGAAGTTTTAGAGAAAATGGAAACAAAAAAGGACAGTTATACTTAATACCAGGAAGAAGCAGTTGAAATTTCTAGGGTATATAATGAGGACAGAGGGTTTGGAAAATGTGATACTCACATGACAGATTGAAGGTAAGAAGGACAGAGGAAAAGAACGCATAACCCGCCGAGCGAACTTGAATGGATGACGGGGTACGGTTTAGGAGAGATAACAAAAAGGCCAAATTTATAAATCGCTACAAAGAGCAGGAAATTGTGGAGAGCTATGATCGCCAACGTCCTGAAGGGACATGGCACATAGAAGAAGACGATCATATAAGTACACTAAATGTGTATGTCATGAACAATCTATGCTAAATTCTATTTTCTCACTACTAGAGTCCAAAACTATGAACGGATATTTTCCCATATTTAATCTAATGGGGCTTCAAATAAACGTTTATCTGTCCCTTTTTCCGTCACCTTATTTTTTCCTGGTTATATGTAAATTTTCCCACGTGATAGCACTTAATTGCTTTTACTTTTCTCGCTGGAGTTTTAGACGGTTCCTTTTAAAACAAAACTACTTCATGGAGAATTATGTACAGTTTAATTCTCTTACCTTTTAATGGAGTCGAACTCAGAAAAGATTTATTAAGAAGTACAAAAGACAAGAAATTGTGGAGAGCCACGATCACCGACGTCCTGAGGAGACACAGAACATAAAAAAGAAGACCAGACTAATCTTTAATCTTTAATCGATAACAAAACCTGATAGATTTAAATGCCTTAAAATAACAAAGATCAGACAATAGTCGTTGCTTTCTGACGTTTAATATTACCATACATATTTAAATATTGACGCATAGATAATTCCTTAGTTTTTTTGTTTTGTTTTGTTTGTTTTGTTTTCTTTGTTTTTTTTTGGGGGGGGGGTTGTTTTTTTTTTGTTTTTTTTCTTGTTGAATGCCATCGGAAAGTTTGACATCATTAATGAATCTAAAAACAACACTTTTGATCGCAGCTTCAGTCTATTTCGGAGATGTGGACCAATCGTAATTACAGACGTTAGTAGAGACAAGTGTATCTATAGAGATTTCGGAGCCAGTTTATTTTGGAGCTCGTATAAGAATCGATCTATGGTTTGATATTGGAATCAATTATTACAGCTGTTTTTATAGATCGGTGTCAGTCCTAATTCGTTAAAGAGTTCATTTAATTATAGTGCGATGATGATTAATGATAAAACTAATCATCACCATCATGATACCCGATTTTCCGCCTGCGACAGATTACGAATTTAGTGACCTTTGCTTTTTCGCTTTTTATTTATTTATTTATTTTTTTTTAATAATTTTACCCTAAGCAAATTAGTAAAGCCACTAGGACGCAAGGGAATTACTGAGTGTTAGAGAATATGAGGAAAAATTACTATTAAGGAGAAAGGGCAATAAAAGAACAAGAATTAAGAAGACAGAAGTTAACGATTGGAATTGCATTTAAATTTTTGAAGATCAAAGTTGACTGGAAAGCAAGAAACCGGAAAAAAGTTTCACAAGGAAGAAGCGAGATAGAAGAATCTGTTAACATAGAACTTACGGTTACATCAATTGTAAAATGATGAGACTTTGCCGCCAATATAGTACTCAGCTTAAATTCATAAAGTCTAGGTATCATAGCGGAAAGTTCATCGGAATCATTACCATGAAAGTATTTCTAGAAAAAGGCAGAGGGAAGCTACGTTACGGCGGTGGGAAAAGTCTGAAGCCGAGATGCCAGATCAGGATCAATAACATTTCAGATTCTTCATTGGATTTTTTCAAAAGTTTCGAAATATATAGCAAAGGAACTAGACCAGATATGGCAGAAATATTCAAAAGCAAGGACAAAGACAAAAGTAGACTTAGAAATATGTAAGATAGATTTCGACGAGAAAATTTATCTAACACGCCATAGTGAACTGACTTTCTTAACTGCAGGTTTAGAAATTGATTCAATATACTCTTTCCACTTCATGTTAACTGAAAACATTAGTCCAAGAAGGTGCAATGAGTCACTGTCCTGGAGGCTAGCATCAGCCATGCTGATGGATGGTAAAAAAAATGTTGTCTCAGATGATTAAAACAGAGCAGTTTCGTTTATGAGGTGTTAAAATTAACAAGCCATTCTTTGTCCCGTTTAACAGTATATTGGAGGTCATTTTTTAAAATCTGCCAATTTGACCTTATCGAACCGAACAGACTTACTATTTCCTTTTATGAATAATTTCTGTATTTATTTCTTTTAAGGATGATGCTTCCCGAGAGTGGACAAGCTGCTTGGCGATGGATGATTTAAATCAAGGCACCAGCTCAAGATGGAAGTTCTCGCCTCTGGTGGTAATCTGCCAACAGTTGGGGTAAATAGAACAGCGACTCCTAATGAAGCCATCGGCAACTTCCGAACAGTTTTGCTTAGCTTTTTTCACTCACAAGGGTTGGATCAACCTATTGTTTGCAGGCACTTCCCAACAATAATGCATGTTGGAATTGATGTTATTGAGAAGTGTTTTTCGACGAATCAGCGATGATTAGATTCTAACTCATACCTCACGGTTGGGAGACTAATGTCCTAAACGGTTGGGAGACTAATGTCCTTGTTACGCTTCCATTATCAACAACATAACAAAAATAATTGAAAGTCCTGTCATTTTTTTTTTGTTTCCTGTGTCTCAGAGAAATCATGATGCCTGCTAAAAGAAAGTTGCCACCTATGAATTTAAAAGCAAATTTGTACAAAATGAATTATTATTTTCTATTAAAAGGACATCTTGGCGGTTGTTTCGTTCAATTAAAAGTTATCTTTTCGGCCATATTGCATTGCTTAAATCAGCGTTTCCGAACCGGTGCGACCGGGGAGTAATCATGCGCCCTGGAAAATACCCAGGTGCGCAACGAGCTAACAGAAGAGTGATTTATTAATTTTTTATATTTAAAAAAACTTTATTCTTAAAAATCTACATACACCAAGAGAATGCAAAGGATTGAATCCCTCTAATAATGGATCATTTAACAATTCAGGAATGTAATCTCGATTAAACGCTGAGGACGGCGTCTGGTTTCGCATCCCTTTCATCGACATTTCAACTGATAACGTTGACTTATCGTTAACAGAAGTACCTGGCATAGGGCTCGTCCCTGGGCTGGTGGTATCACGGCTAGGACTAGCTTGGACCGGCTCCGGCCTGGACCAGCTAGGACAAGTCAAGACCAGCTATGACTATCTTAGACCAGCTCTGACCAGCTAAGACCAATTTGGACCAGCGGCCCGAGTGAAAACACTCGGGTCCCCACGTTAAAAACCGACCTTGTCTCACAACCTGACTCAGTGGGGGAGTCAAGTAAATACACTTATCGTTAACAGAAGAGGAACTGTTCGCTCTATCTGCAAATCGTAGTTTACAAATCCAGCATAAAGAGGTGTCTTTTGATCATTTTTGCATCTCCATTAAAGAATATCTTTCAAGAACTGGTAAAGCATTAGATATTTTATTGCAATTTTCTACATCACACCTCTGTGAATTATGGTTTTCTGTACTTACCAATACTAAATGCAAAAATAGATCAAATATTAAATGCATTGATGAGGAAATGAGAGTATTTTCATCACATATAAAGCCTAACATTCAAATAATTGCCAAAGCAGTTTCACACATGCATACTTAAATATAAAATATTAAAATCCTTATTTCAGAAAACTTCTTTCTTATTTTCAAATTTCCTGACTAAGTTTTCCTTATTAAAATTTAAATTACGGCCCGCACAGTTATTCTATAAGTGCGCCTTTATGTAAAACAAAAACAATTTGAGAATCACTGTTTTTTAATAGTGATAATGTCTTTTGGAAACCTGTTTATTTATTTTTTCAATCTGCCTCGTTAAGTAGTAACGTAAATCTAACAGATTAAATTATTTTATCAAAATTGTTGACATTTTTCGAAGGATGCAAAAAATTTCCTTCCCAGACCAGTTTGTCTTTTTTAAACAAAACTGACAAAAGATATAGGCGATGAATCTATTCACCGAGTTGGAGGGTACCCCAAGGCGGTGTAATGGTCAGCAAGCTTGTCTCGCTAACACAATTACGAATGAGCAGTGAGTTCGATCCTCACTGGGTGCCCCATACTTCCAGCCTTGTGCCACATCTAAGCTAAGCTCGGAAAATCGCTGGGCACCTCGACGTGGTGTAATGGTTAGAAAGCTTATCTTGCTAGATCAATAACGACTGACTATTGAGTTCGATCCTCACTGGGTGCCCCATACTTTCGGCCTTGTGCCACATCTAAGCCGGGCTTAGAAAATCACTAATCACCGATTTGGATAAGTTATTATTAGGTTGGTGCTAAAATAATGTCGTTTTCTCACATATGTTACTATGTGAGAAAACGACATTATTTTTTGCACCAACCTAATAGTTCCGAAACTACGAATATAAAAACTAATTTTGATATTTTATGTTGACGATAAACTATCCTTGGAAGTCAAAGTCGTTTAATACAATGTTTACAGCAAAAGTTCTCAACATATGATCCCCAGGGGTGGAATTTTTACTTTTTTTTTTTTTAATTCACAGAATTTGGAACCCATCATAAGTGTATAAAACGATATGATGAATCTTAAATTCAATATGGATTTACATCCATCATCTTCGTCAATGGAGAAGAAAGTCCTCAGTGTACATACATATTGTTTCAAAGCTTTGTTGGCTTCAAAGAATCCTTTGACAAAGTTGAAGAAACTTTATTGCAAATAAAACCGAAGCAACTGGAAGTTTGAAAATGACCTGTATGGTTTCACGAATTCCAGAATTGACGAAAATAAAACAATAACAATTGAATAAAATCGATTTAAATACCCTGGCACTTTATTGAACTTTTGTTTATTGAATTATACTTAAATTCATTTATTTAATAATCTGTTATGAATTAAAATAAATTACATGCATTCAAGTTTAATAGAAAATGTTGATGGATTTTTAAATTTGTAAAACTCTATAAAAAATAATCCATGTAAATGTACTAATATGGAAAAGAATGAAAATTTTTCATTAATAGTGTAACCCGGATATAAGAGAGTTGTCGGGACCGGAGAAGTCGTCTCTTATATCCGAGTTTGGTCTATTTTGTTTAGGTAAGTATGGCTCTAATTTGGGACCAGAGAAAATCTCTCTTATATCCGAGTTACACTGTATATATTATCTGGAATGCACCTTTTGAGTCTAACAATATTTCAAAGTCAGGTATGACATTCTTCCAGATGATGAAAAGGGTGCATTGGGGCAAAAAAAGGTGGAGAGCCACTGGTGTAGAGATATATGGAAAGATAAAGCCAGGCAACAGAGGTTGACAAATATAGAGAAGAGTTCGCAGTCAATTTAGAGGTGGCCTATATACAACAGGCAAGAGAAAATGTAGATGACAGAAAATCTGAAAAAAAATACAACTCGTTGCAAATATGAATATTTTGTCACAACATACGATCGCATTTAAGAATAAAAAATAAAACAAAACTCGGTTAAAAGATTCAAGTTAATACCCGTTTATTTTGTGTTCAAGTTTATGCTATTTCCACATAGAATAATTTGATTGAATTTTGAGAAAGATGGATGAAGAGCGAGAAAAAAAAAGACATATACAAAAAAAAAGTCATTTCAAATTTGTGAAGAAAAAAAAATTAGGAATGAATCGTAATCAAAAAAGCAAAATAAAAAACGAAAAAGGAACAAACAATAAATAAGTACAATTTTTTTTTTTTTTTCAACACTCATATTTTTCAAATGATTTAATTTTTCATTTTACTGGGTTGAGGGATGGTGTGGAGGTGGTGAAATATTTCAGATATGGAATGAAATCCTGCAACCAGCAGTTCTATCGTCTACACGTAGATCAAACGTAAGATCCAAAATATAAAGAATAAGAAGAAAAAAAAGAAAATACCACACACACAGAAGTTTAATAAATTAATGAAAGGTCAAAAATGGTTGAAGAAAAAAAAATCTGATTGTTAAAAAATTGAAAAGGTTTATGTGGGAGATAGATACGTTATAAAAACTGAATTTCTCTTATATAATTCCTTTAAAGTTTGTTGTATTTTACTTAGGAAGAACTACTTTATCCAGAAGACAATCTTAAAATAAAATAAAAAGAAAAATAACCCCGCAGAAAAAAATATCAACATTAATTAAGAAACAAGAAAAAGTTGTTTTAATTATTCATATTCTCAAATTTATAAAAGCTTCCAATGAGAAGCAGAGAAATATGGAAAAATTAAACATTTTCTTGTATGTCAATCAAAGGCTGATTATGATTCAGAGGTAAATTTCATTTTTAGTTTAAAATTATCGAATACTACTTCTTCCGACGGCACTCAAAATTATCAATAAACTCATTGCTCAATATTAAAAATATATAAATAAAATAATAATTTCTAAATCAATAGTATCAGCCACCCTCTCAATACCATACTTTTTTTCTAGATTTTAGAATTCCATATAATGAAAAAATCCGAGATCAGCCATGTTGCTTTTGGACAAAGAGCAACGAGGCAAAGGAAGAATTCAGAATATTTATAAACTTGTAAAAATAAATAAAAGTAAAAATGGCAAAAAGTGACATCAAGTTCATAACAGATAGAGGAAAAGTCCTTCAGCCTTAATAGAACTTTTTTCTTTCCTATTAATTTATTAATAAATAAAAATAAAAACAGGATTTACCCACCCACACCCAATCCCTCAAAAACGTTTTAATTCTAAATGTGGACGTCAGGTATATCGCTCTAAATGGTTTCATTTATTTAATTTAAAAAAAAAAAAAAAAAAAATCGCAAACGTCTTTTTTTTTTCATTTTTTTTCTTTTTTTTTTTTAACTGATGTCAAAAAGCTTTCACTCACACTTGTGTACAAGTGTTATGTACAAATGCCCAACCCCAAACAAGAGGCGGGCTAAAATTACATTACAAATAAGATTCGAAGAGGAAAGATTATAAAGTGAATTAAAATCACTTTTCTTAAATTGTTTCCGAAAAGTGTATTAGGCCTTTTAAATTGCTATTACTAAGTTTTAAAAATATTTCATTTTTCATATCATACATTTTATCCCGTTCCGTTTTTTTTCTAATAAGGAGTGGGAACTTGATTTGTGTTTAGAATCTATCAGATAATGTTTTGTTTAAGATCCTTAAAAAAAAAAAAAAAAAAAAAAAAAAAAAAAATTCAAGGGGTTTAATTTATGTGCGGACAAGATGAGATAAGGGTTTAATTTTGAGAAAAAAAAAAAAAAAAAAAGGTAAATATATATATATATATATATATATATATATATATATATATATATATACACACACAGATCGATTTCATACGAAAGAAATGTTTTTACTTTGTTAGAGTAACGGGGTAAAAATAGAGGTGAATTAATTCACCGACGCAATCTTAAGGAATTTCTTTCAAAGAAATCGAATGACTAATTATGATACCCCCACCTTAAAAATGTTTGCGGACAGACATTAAAAAAAAACTCCTTTCAATACACAAACGTCAATTTTGGGAGTAAATTGGTTACTGTCAAATTTTATTTCTCCCTTTTCATAAAATACAGAACATTTGTTATCGTCAAAGAAGATTGAAACAAGCATTCAAATAGATATATAAACATATCTTCACGTGTACATTATTCCCAGAAAATAGTATGGACGACTAAAAAAAAAAAAAAAAAAAATCCCTGCCCAATAAAATTGTTATATAAATAATTTTTAATACTGCTTTTTTTTTTTTTTTCCTCCTTTTTAAAAAGTAGTGCATGTTGTGCACAAAATCCGATTTAAAATTGATAAACAGACAAGATATACATCACAATGGTAAGTTGGCAATTGTTGTGACATCTTGTGCAAGAGTCTAGGGACTTTTGATGTGACGTTGGAAAGAAGCTATTAGAAATTCTATAGCTAACTTCAAAAGCATTGGACATTTCAAACACACTACTAATATATATATATATATATATATATATATATATATATATATATATATATATATTTACACACACACACAACACAAAAAGGGTGTAGCAACGGGACTTACAAAAAAATATAGTCAAAGAGTTCAAA
Organism: Acanthosepion lycidas; assembly: GCA_963932145.1. Lineage (NCBI taxonomy): Eukaryota > Metazoa > Mollusca > Cephalopoda > Sepiida > Sepiidae > Acanthosepion > Acanthosepion lycidas. Next base: position 111,061,384 of record OZ010580.1, on the reverse strand, counting down.
TTGGGTGTTGAGAATTAATGAGTTTACTTTTTACGGACCCTGACGTTTGTCTTTCGTAAAAGCTTTATTTCCCTCATATATTCAAACCATCATAGTAAGTAAACACAACAAAAGTACTAATTGTGCACTGTTGGCGACAAGCTCCCAGATATTAAAGATCAAAAGGATGAAATACTTTTTTTTTTTTTCTAAAAACTAATAGTCATAATCTACAATAACAAAATTGAAATAGAGATATAAAATTTTGGTCAAACTCCCTCAGTCCGTCGATGTCGCTTATGATCTATTTACCCGTAATTCTGACCGGAATAAAGGGAGTGGTTGTGTTTTTTTTTGTTTGTTTTTTTTTTTTTTTTTCTTTCTATATAATTTTTTAAATTTTTTTGACTGCATTTATTTTATAGATGGTTCATTAAAAAATTTTTTTTTACATTTTTCAAAAAAAGAAAATTTTAATTTTATCAGTAACATATATATATATATATATATATATATATATATATATATATATAATAGTGCAGAAAAACAAAAGAACTACTAAGACAAAAGTGATGAGTTAGGGTTGGGGTAAGAATAAAGCAGATGTCACGTGAAAAAACTAAAATAGGAAAATTTTTTTTGTTTTTTTTTTATGTGGAGGGGGGGGGGTGACACTGCCATTTTGATTTTCGTAATGGGACTGATTCCGCCCCCACTTCTCTGTACAAAAAGTGGTTACACTAGGGAGACAATAACATTAGGAGAACAAATGCGTTTATGTCCTCAACTCAACAATTCTCATGACATGGAAAAGATAACATATATATATATATATATGTATGTTTTCTTTTTCTTTTATGTCACCCGGAAGTTAGCGTCCTTTTAAAAAAGGATGAAAATCCGCGGTTATTAAAAAACCCGTTATTTATTTTTATTTTATTTTTTTCTCTAAAATGTGTTAAAATAGTATTGCAATCTTTAAGCAAGCATACAATATTTTCCTCTAAACAGTTAGAATAATTATACAAGTAGAGGAGTCGAGATCAAATAATTTTTCCGAACCCCTTTTTCCGGTTTTCGAATTTTGGTTGGAAAAGAATATAATTAAAATTATAAAAGAAAAAAAAAAAGTTAAATTAGAATGACGACGAATATATTTTACATGATCAACACGAAAAAGTGATGGGGAGGGCTTTTTTTAAGTCAAAGAAAGGCTGAGTTTTTTTTCCTTTGATATATACCACACTAGACAGCATGCGAAAAATATTTGAAATTATATTTTAATTTTATTTGAAAAGTTTAATTGCATTTACTTTTTTTGTCATTCATTCACACGCTATTTTTTTCTTTCAGTCCCTGCCATCAACATTTGTGTAAAAGTGACGCCAATGAGGTCAATATTAGAATAATTCATACTGCGGAAAGTATATTTTTAGAGAGATGGGGGAGGGGGGGAAGCAGTAATTACCCAAACCTTTCCTGATAAATTTAAATTCTTTTGTACATACCGAAAGTTTTTGTTTATACAGCTTAATGCAAAAATAAAAAAAAATATAATAAAAAGTTCAGCCCATTACTTTCAAAGTTTTTTTTTTTTTTTTTTTGTTTTGTTTTTTTTGCACAAAACAGATAAAGTTAATTTCAGTTTATTTTGGATAAATATTTTGACATCTTTAGAAGAAAAAAAAAAAGTACCCAAAAAAACTGATATTTTCCCACAACTTTTCGCAATAGAATATCTGCCCATCGGTCGAAATGTAACTTTTTTTTCTTTTTTCTGAAATTTGAAATTGCAAGGCCTCGACGTGTAGCGTTTTTAGAGTCGAGCGTAATTTGTAAGATTAATATCAAGATAATCATTCAAATAATAGTCTAGAAATTGGCACTATATTACTTATTGCACAAAATAGGAGCTGGATTCCACACCGTGTACATAAATAAAATACATTTTGTAAAGAGAATTAAAATTTAAAAAAAAAAAGTTCTCAATCCCTGATTTGTGAATATACACAGTTGTATTCCCAATCAAAAGACAATATTACGAAAAGCAGTACTAAGGGGAAAAATTACTCAAACTTCTATTTCAATGATCAATTTCTTAGCCCAGATAGTTTTTATGATTTGAATGCGGGTTTTTTTTTTGGGTTTTTTGTTTTTTTACATTCAAACATTCCCCAAAATGTTGAAGAACAAGAACGGACATCTGGAGTAGTTTTCTTTCCCTCCCCATTTCAATCACAAAAATTGATCACTAACAGCCATCCCTCCATCTGCTCTCCTTTTAGGAAATTAAAATATCTTTTTCTATTGTTGAGGATGGAGCATTTTATTATTATTTTGGTCATTCTCAAAACAAAACATCCCAAAATTTAACTAAGCGATACATAGAGATTTTTTTTTTGTTCAGTTTGAAAACTTATCTGAACCATTTTTTTTGTTTTTAGAAATTTTAAAAAATTCACTTCAAAATATTTAACTGTACATTATTATAAACGCCTAAAAAGATTTTTATTCATTCTATCTCTGTCCCACCCCACTCACCCCGAAAAACAAAAAAAGAAAACACATGACTGGTGATTTACCCATTTTGGATAGAAATGATAAAATCATTTACTTCCGTCTCAGCTGAAAGACATAACTAAGTACCTAATGGCATTTAAAAAAAAAAAAAAAAAGCTGTTGGGTTGGGGAGACCACTGTTATAGCTCAATTTAGTCTTTAATAATAGTTTAAAAAAAAAAAAAAAAAAAAAAAAAAAATCACTTTGTAAGTAGTGTGTAGACATTGTAAGAATAGTGTCTGTATAGATGGTACAATTTTCTTGCAGTTTCAATTGGTTTCAAGTTACTTTATCAAATAAAAATGTCATTCAAAACAAAAATAAAGATATAGAAAAGTTAGGTACCATTTCAAGGAAAATATCTAATTATACACACACACACTCTTTCTCTCACTCACTCTCTCTCTCTCTCTCTCTCTGCAAAGTGATATTGTGCTTTTTAGATCTTTAGTATCTATAATACCAAAGAGACATTGAAAGGGAGTATATCTCCCACCCGCTCTGATGAGTACTGATAAAATTTACCAAATAAATCACATGATATCATAAAAACTAAAATATTAATTAAACTAATATAATTTTATTTAATGAATTTGATGCTTTGTTTAAGCAAAATAAAATTTCTCTCTGAAAAGATTTCAAAAGAATACATATTTTCTTTCAATAAAATCTTAAGCAAAGAAAAATAAATTTCAAGTCCTGAATGGTTTTAACCTGCATTTATGTTTTGAGTGATTTTTCGACCTGCCTTATCTTCCTTCATCAGGAAATTTGTTTGATGCCAAGAGGAGTATTTTTTCGATACTGCTTTAATAGATTTTTTTTTTTTTTTTTTTTATAAATTATTAATTTGGGGATTTGTGGGTGGATTGAGGATATGTCTTTTCTATACAAAATAGATACATTGATTTTTTTTTTTTTTTTTTTTTTTTTTTAAAATCCCAAAAAAAATTTGAAAAAGTAGCAAAGAAGCCACAAGAGTAAAGGAAAAAAATGCAGACAAAATTTACAATCTTTTTGAAAATATTATGAAATCGTTTTACTTTGATTTTAAGGTGTTTTCTTTATATATTTTTTTTTTTTTTTTAATTTTTTTACATTTTACAGCAGAAAAATAATATGAAATAAATCCAAAGGAAAAAAAAAGCAGACTTTCTGAGATAATCCTTGCAAAAGACCTGAGAATTTAGTTATTGTCATTTTATAGTGAAGTTTTAGTCAATGACATTCATATTCAACCTGAGCAAAATGGTAGAGTTTACAAGTAAATAAAAAATTAAAATGAACAAATGAGAGAAAAATCGAACATTTTCTTGAAATACAAACTTGACAGATATAATTTTGGTGGTTTATTTAAAAAAAAAAAAAAAAAAAAAGAAAAAAAAAATTCATTTCTTTCAAAAAGAAAAATCACTTTTTCTGGTGGTGACAACACAAGTTACTGTTCCACTGCAATTAAGAAAAGAATAAAAAATAAAATCAAGGCAGGCTTATGCATAAGATAAGGATGTGAAATGAAAATCCTAACACAACCTTTGGCCAGCAGAACACAACTGAGCAGGAAAATTAAATGCTACACATTAAAGTGGGAGGTTAAAAAAAAAAAAAAAAAAAAAAAAAAAAAAATCAGGTAACACTGGTAATTTCCTGCCTTGATAGAATTTTCAGTGGAGTCTTTTATGAAAAAAAAAAAAAAAAGTCTTGTTATCAGAAACTAAAATATAAAATCCATAATATTTTCAAACATCAATTCGGAGAAATTTTACTCATTTTTTCATATATTCTTGTAGACGCTAAAATAAAATTTTCTGAACATTTTCAATTGTGTTGTCAATTAGGACATAATCTAAATAATAAAAGAAAAGATTGAAGCATCCATCTTCCATTATAGCTTTTGGTATAAATTGTTTATTTCTTAAAATTTACCCAAACATATCTCTGTGAAATTGAGAATATTGTCAATCAATGGAAATTATAACTAAACGAAAAAGCAATAATAATGTTTTAAATATTGTCTAAGTTAGGTTAACTAAGTTGATTCTTCAGTTTGAATTATTTTTTTAAAAAAATATAAAAAATAAAAAAAATAAAAATTTTCCAAGAATATTCTGGGCAACAATCATTTTTTTTCTTTATTCAAACTGTAAATTTTAAAGGAGTCAAAATACATTAAGCCATTTTAAAGATTTATACTCCCCCATTGAGTATAAAACTTCAAAAGTGATGGATGAAGCAATACAAATTTTCTTTCCTCATAAAATCCTGTCCAGAAGTCTACTGGAAATTTATAAGCACACAAAAAAAAAAAATAAAAAATAAATAAATAAATAAAAAATGTAAATGAAAAATTATTAAAATTTAATTTCAATCTTAAATCAAAGTTAGAAACATTCATACACTGGGAATTAAAATAACTGGAATTTTAGAGTTTTGAAAAATATTAGGTAAAAGCAAAAAACCAAAATGCTGCAAGGATTAGAGAACAGAATTAAAAAGTCTTAAGAATCATTAAAACAATGAGTATATATTTGAATTTTAAAACCAAAAGAAAAGGGGTGGGCAGGAAGGGTGTCATTAGCATAAATGTAGTACTTAATTGTAAACCTATGCTCAACAATGACCAGTTATAGGGAGTGGCCATAATTTGAATAAAATGTCAATACCCACCCTTTTGCAAAATCTCCTACAACAAATTAAGATGACTACTACAAAATACACTACACTACAGAATATTTTCTTCTAAAATCCAAATGAATAAAAATAAAAAGGAATAAAAAAGTCAGTGTTAAAAAATAGCCCCCAAATAACTTTGTTATGATTTTTTTTGGGGGGTGGGGCAGTCATGACATTAGTACTGTGGGGTTTTCAAACACCCCATTTAAAATAGTAAAGACATATCTTAATTTTCTTGTCATATTTTCTTGGGTGTTTTTCCTCATTTTTATATAATAAATAAATATAGAAAAAAAAATGCTTTATTTTGAAAACTCAAATTAAGCAGCCAAAATTAAAAAAAAAAAAAAAAAAAAAAAAAATGAATTTTTAAGTTTCAAAAGTTTAAATATGCAAAAATAGGTTTCATTTTAGTTCTAATATAATCTTTTAAAACAATTTATGATCACTCAGTCTCCTCTTAAACTGTGTTGTTTTTTTTGTTTTGTTTTTTATATGTATTAAAAACAATGAACAAGACAGTTACTGTCATCTTTGTATACATTTCTACCACAATTATTATAGAGGGTCTTCATTTTATGGTCACATACTTGTAATTTAGAAGTATTTTAAATAAAACCAGGAACTCCTTGTAGCTAATTCAGAAAGCTACTTGACTAATCATGAAAATCTAATTGCCACATGAAGAAAGAATTTTTGTGAGGTGTTCAAGCACCCCCATAGTACTAACAGATACCTTTACATTTCTTGCTAATTCCATAATTTAGCTTGCATTACACAGCTTACACGAGGGCAATGATCATCCAAGCTAGTTTAGGAAACTTATGAGGAGTTTTATCTTCACAAAGTACCAAATGTATGGCCGTGTATCAGACTAAGCATAACAAATTACCTACAATCGTCCGTTATAATCAAACAATAACTGCAATTTTACATTTACAAATCAATATTTCTATTTGTTCATCCATTTTTAAACTGATATTTTAAAAACAAAACATAGGTGACATCAGTTTGAAAATAAGCTGAATTGAGGACAATTTTAGGCACAAGGCTATTTTTTAAGCTCCTCAGTGATTATTTCCACTGTATTAATTAAAAAATTGGAATGTTTTTCACTGTATATTAACAAGTACTCAGAGCATCATTAATTTTAAGCCTATCACAATTCAAATTGATCTCTAATCAATTTTTATTTTCTTAATGCACATTTTTCATTAGTCATTATCTGTATAATTGCCTCAATGATACATTACTCTTGATCATGGAATTTTATTTCAACTTAATATATCAAGGCAAGTTTCTTGTGTTCAAAGTGAAAATCAATTTACTAGTAGCAGATTGAAATTTCTGCACCCTTTTCTCCAGGTACAAGCAAATAGCAGCTGCACACTGCAGACTAACAAGGTTTTTTTGATGGTTAAACAACACGGAAGCAAAGAATTCACAGGTAAGCAAATCAAAATTTCCAAAACTTGTGCGCCATCAAGAACTTTTCCAAAAGTTTTAAGAGCTTGTATTTTAGTTTGAATTTGTTTATATTTCTTACTCTATTTCTTTATTATTTTGCTGTCGAGTCATGACACCAACATATTTGTATTTTCTGTGAAATGCCATTTGAGATTTTTCACCAAAATTCAAGCCATCTAAAGAGCTAAAAATCAATGCTAGACAGAAAGTACATTTTCCAAACAGCCAAAAGCATTTTTTAACATAGAATATTAGAATATATTATAAGTATATCGCCTGTCTTATGACATGAACAATTTGTGAAAAATGTTTATTTAACCAACTGTCAAATTTTATAGAAATACAGTTGAATAAGCTACTTACTGGGGAAAAATTAACAACTTAAACAAAAAATTAAATAAATGTTTTTATCAAGTTTACAAAGGGAAAAAAGAAACTAGTAAAACCTGTATGAGTGTGTGCTGAAAAGTTCTCAGCCAAAGCTTGAAAAAAAAAAAAAAAAAAAAAAAAAGGTCTAATATTTGGTCATATCTTGGGAAGTGATAACTTTTCAGCACCCCACTTAATTTTCTAAACTCCTATTTCAAATTTACAAATAAAAAAAAAAAAAAAAAAAAAAGGTGGGTATTTTTTTTTTTGATAATCTTATGTCTGTATGGATTCAATCATGTAGTCAGTGCAGTCCGCATGCTGATGTGGTCATGTAATCAATGTTTGTGCACATACAGATGCCTCCATGTGTACAATTACAGATGCAGTCACATAATCTGAGTTTGCATACAGACACAAATATATAATTGTATGCAAAAATAAAGTTGGAGTGTGTGTGTGTGTGTGTGTGTGTGTGTGTGTCAAAAGGAATCAGGAAGAAAGTATTATGTCCCTGTGCATGGTCAATGAATAATATGAGATCATTGTGAATAATTTTTCATAGTCAGACACCTGCACACAAAAATCATGTTATCTTTAATATTAAACAGACACAATTTGGGAATGGGGATGCCATTGCTTAAAAAAAAAAAAAAAAAAAAAAAAAAAAAAAAAATTCTTCGGATTTTCTTTTGGTTATCTGGTGTTTATCACTTCCATACTGTACATTTTTGCGTTTTTTTTTTTATTTATTTATCTTTTTTTTTTTTTTTTTGTAGGGGAAAGGTTTTTTCTCAAGTAAGAGATAGTTTTGAAAAATAAAATTTAAAAAAAAAAAAAAAAAATAAATAAAAAAAAAAGTAATTTACATACATACATACATACATACATACATTTGTTTTTTAAATGTTGTACATTTTTGTACATATATACATTTATTTACCCAGAAGTTTTTTCATCTGAGGTGTCAATAATTTGTCTTGCACACAAATGTTTCCATTAGAGAAATATGAGAAAAAAAAAAAAAAAAAGTTTTGTATTTTTCCTTTTTGCAGATAGCTGCAAAATTATTCTCCTGCCAATTTCAAGACATTAAGACATTGGACTCAAACATTTTGCATGAAACAAAAAGGTTACAAAGGTGTAATATATAACTTAATTTCCCTTCCCACATTTATAAAATGCATAAAAATGATTTTGAATGAAGCAAATTTAAGAGAAAACCTTTTCTTTCCTGAAATAAAAACAATTGTTGTGATCATTTAATTATTTGCTTGTAGAATAAATCATTTTATTAATATTTTAAAATATTCTTAAAATTCTTATTAAATTGCTTAAAATTATGGCATCTTTGAACAGTTCTTACATTTTTGTTTTTAAATGTTATTCTGAAGTTAATTGTTAATATTCCAAGTTTAGTACAGAATTGAATTCTTTGTATCACTGATGCTGTAACCAGATTTCTGAATCCCTTTAGTCATCTGAAGGAAGATTAGAATATTTTAATTCTGCTGGTCACAGACTACAATGAAACAGATCTAAACTATTATAATGGAGTAATCTTTTTAACAATACACAATGTGTATACTATAAAAAAGATATTTGAAATTTTCTGATTTTTTTTTTTTTTAAATCTTGATAGAAAAAATCTTTTCAAATGTATCTATTTTTTTCAATTTATCGCAACCATCAACTAAAATGACCTCTTCTTATACAGAGGAACTCCATCCACATTTAATTCTTCAAAACTGAGTTAATAATTGTATGAATAAAAATTTAACTATGTTCAAAATTTCCTATTTGAATAACAAAATAAAAAGAAACAAACTTCATTAGAAAATTTAAATATTACTGAAAATTTTTTACCTATTTCAGTTCACGTAATAAAATGCTTTCTATGCATATCTGTTTGAAAAATTCATGTTATATACTTTTCAAAACTAAAAATTTTAATTTGGAAAATTGAAATGATTCAGGCTGAAAAGCAATTTCTATTTTTAATTCAAAAATTGAATTCAGAGCATAAAAAATTCCTTGTGATTTAAAAATTTTTTTTTTTAAATTATAAAAATCCAAATTTTGTAATTCAAGAAAAAAAAAAATCTAATTAAAAATACATCCCATATTTTTTTGTTTGGCCGGAGATTTTCTACTTATTCCAAATTATCCCAAGAAATGTTCTGCATATATGCATTTCATTTCATTTTTTTTTTTTATTTTACAAGAGAAAAAAAGAGAGAAAAAAAAAAAAAAAAAAAAAAAAAAAAAAAACACCAACAGCCCTTCAGCCCTTAAATTAATTCAGGAAAAAAATTTCTCTAATGTGAAGACAAACCTAAAAAGTAACAGCAGCCACCTCCTACATTTCTTTTTTTTTTTTTTTAGATATGAATATTTGTATTAATAAAACAGATTCTGATAGTTTTGAAGAATAATTACAGAAATTGAGTAAAGATTATGTAGCGAGGCTGGCTGTTTCAAGAAACACTTCATATTTGGTCATAACTTGATTGACTCAAGTGACCTCCCTGCCTTGTTCTCTATTAATTTACTGTTAATTTGGTGTCATGAGAATTTGAAGAAAATGAGTGTGATGCTTATATAGAAATATTTCATGACTTTCTGTTAAAAATTTTGTTATATATTGGAGTTGAAATATCAAGACCAAGAGGAGAGGAAAAAAAAAAAAAAAAAAAAAAATAGAGAAAAATATCCAGAATGTGTGCCGACACAATAAGATTTCCAAAGTCATTTGAGTTTTTTTTTTTTTTTTTTTTTTTTTTTCATGTGATCTTCCAACATGTAACTGTTTGCCAATAATAAAAATAACTGTTCATTTCAGGGTTTTTTTTTTTTTTTTTTTGGTTTTTTTTTTTTTCATTCTTTTAGTTACCCTACCCCCCGCCAACATTTACTTCTTTGCATGTACATTTATATTTGGGAAAACAAAATGCAAGTAGGGAGAGGAGAAAAAAAAAAAAAAAAAATTTAATACTTCCCAAACCACCTGTTTCTACAAAAAAAAAAAAAAAAAAATGTCAATTCCCACCATCTAATAAATATTAAATTCTGCATCAGACTGAATAGTTGCCTGGTTGTTATTAAAATGTTATTTACATTTTTGCTTTTGTGTGTCTCTTAATTATTTCCACGCCTGCCACATTTTATCAGCAGATAATTTGGGATTGAAGTTATGAGGGGGTCAGAGTGAGAGAGAAAAAAAAAAAAAAAAAGCAAGAGAGATATATATAAATTATCCCAAATACTGTACAAAATGAATGATGGCTAATGACAAAAAAAAGAAAAAAAAAAGAAAAAGGTAAGCATATCACAAAGAGAGGGTGTGTTCCAGAGAAGTGAGAGAATTTATTTTGAACATCAGTTAAACTGATGGCTTCTTTTGGATGGGGAGGGAAAGGGAATTAAAATTTTCTACCAAAAATTTAAAAATTATTACCTATACATATCAGAAACTGAGAAGCTTATCTTGGGGATATAAATAAAAAAAAAAAAAAAAAAAAATTTTCAATTTAAAAACTGACACTAAAATTAAAAATTTAGTTGCTAATTATCGATATATATTGTTTTGATTAAAGAAAAAAAAGAAAAAAAATTCAAATTTTAATCTGAGAGATCAGGGTCAGATGGGACAAGAAAAAAAAAAAAGAAAGTGTTTCACATATTTTTTTTTGTGCTTCCAACATCAGCTTCATCTTCATCACTGTTTTTATCGTTGTTTTTGCTGTTACTTAAAGAAGGAATGGTACCAGTTTCCTGTTTCTTTTTCAAAAGTAGTTGCAGCCGACCCAGCTCCTCCCTTTGTTGAGCTACCTTGACTTTTAAATGGCTATTCTGCATTTCATAAAAAGATGTCTGAGCTTCACGCATTTGATGCAGCGTTTTGCGATTTTCTCGGCATTTGCGTGCAGCTTCGTTATTTCGTCGTCGCCGCTCAACGTACTTTGGATCCTTGAGCCTTTCAATGCTCATTTGGCTAGAATCCGAATCTTGCAATTGCATTTCAGATGCTTTGAGGCCTGCGTTTGGATTCTTGGCATCTAGGTCCTCCACACCTGGGCTCTTTTCATTGTCCATAAGTGAATTGTTGGAGCCGATACAAGTGTTATCATTCTCTTTGCATTGACTGTTGCGCTGATGGAGTATTTGCCCATTAGCATCTCTTTTTAAAAGTGGCAAAGGTCCATTCTGAGAAAGAGCCACATCCGAAAGATGAGAGAGTCCATTGGTTTGTGAATGGTTGAGATTGGCCAGTGTGGAATTGCCAAATGCTGTTGATGAGATCATAGTAGTGGGAGTCAGGGAATGAGTGAGTGCAATGGTATGGTCAGGGAGGCTGGCCTTATGTCGCAATTTTAATGGAAGCGAATGAGCCGAACGATGAGAGTTACTATTGGCAGTCGGCGAGGAGAGGCGATTGCGAGAGTTGCAATTCCATTGCAGATCCTCAGCAGGATCTGGAACTTCAGAAGAGTTATCTGAATCCAGTCTTGCCCGCTTGTTGACCGTCAACTGAAGAGGTTCATCCTCCTCTTGTTGAACCGGTAATTGGGAAATACTGTGGCCATTACTCATGGAGAAGTTGTTAATGGATGACGATGACGAAGTAGGTGAAGGTGTCGAGGCATTCGCATGGTTAGTGAGATTAATGCCATTCGGTAACTGTCCATGATGACCAACCACTACCCCAGCAACAGAGTGATCCACAGGAACAGGATACCACGATGATGGAGAAGTGCTAAAGCTTCTTCGACCATTAATCAACAGGTCACCCGTATCTCTGACCATATTTACACCTGAGGTAGTATTTTCAAATATTTCCGAAGCATTAGTGAAGTTGTCTATAGATCTGGAGGTGGTATTGGAGTTAGCAAAAGCCATATTTGGGAATTCGTCTTGGGGTTCCTGCTTTATTATGCCCAATGGGACTATCTCAAACTTTAACCGAGAAGCCGGGGGCTGATGTGCACTTTCAGATTTAAAACTTTTCATTGAATAGCTTGATGTGACCGAATCAGCGGGAGATAAATTAAAGAGATTTTGCCTCTCACCGTTCATAGAATTTTGCATTGGCATGTCAGAGAAGGAAGCCTTAGCAGTGGTTATTGCAGAGTTTGGAGAAGTGCGATGGAGTGCAATATTCACTGCCAGGTTTCCTGGTGATCCAGAATCATTAACAGAGCTATTTTCAGCCAGTAGAGCAGCCATAAGCGCTCTACAGTCTCTGTCAATTTGCTCAGAGTCCTCATTTGAGCCTTCAACATTTTCATTGACAGGAATACCAAGTTTCCGTTTCAAGATACATAATTGCCGAATGAGATATTTATTAAGAGCAGTAATATCTTGCACGCTTCGTTCACGAGCCATATCATACTGTCTGCGCTTCTCCCGAGATCGTCGGGCAGCCTCGTTGTTCTTCCTACGCTTCTCCCAATAGGTCGTATCCTTGCTGACTTCAGGGGTGAAAGTGCGCTGTTTCCGGGACTGTACGCGCCCACTTCCGTCCTGTTGCAACTGTAACTCTCCTTGAGCTGACATTGCTCCCTGTATTGGCATTCCATTTGCAATTAGCATCACATCTTCGCTTGACCGTCTTCTTTGTCCATCTTGGTTCAAACACCCACTCTGACCAGACATCCCATCTCTGCTTGAACTCCTGCTTGTGTTGCTTGTGCCTGACGACATTTCTCTTTGAGAAGGTATTTGATTATCTTCTACTGAACTCACACTGTCAGAACTGTCATTGGTCTCATGGCTGTTGCAGTGGTTGTCGCTTTTGTGGCTACTCTCAGCTAAGCCATTCATCTTCAGTTTCTTCTTGTCTGTATACCCGTATTTTGAAGAAACTTCCATGACTGCAGTAGATATTCCTTCCGGCTAGGTTTTCTCCTTTCAAGTGGCCACACGAATTGGCAGGTAATTGCAACTTGATTTCACTAATTCATCAAGAAGATGAATACAGTCACAAACCATTGCGAGGAAAAGATCCCACTGCACAAAAAAAGAAAGAATATCAAATAAGACATTTTATACATACATTATAACGACAACAACAATGTCTAGAACTAATAATGGCAATCGTGTACCAATGACATGTCTAGTTGGTAGGTAGAATGCACCAAATAGAGTAACGCCTTAATTAACAAATTAATTCATACAAGCAGTTATAAAATTAAAAATACAAAACTTTTTAAAGTAAATATTCCTTACTAATTCTTTTTTTTTTTTTTTTGAATCTTTTCAAATTATACAATAAAAGAAATAAAATAAAAAATTGCCCCAAAAATAAAAATAAAATCTAAAAAGCAATTTCGTAATTAAATTTCATATTTTAATTTAATTCTTTTAATACGCACAATAAAAAGAATATTTGCATAAAAGAAAAAGTAAAATAAAAAAAAAAAAAAAAATCACATCTAGCTTGGCATCAATACATTATAATATAATGCCTTGGTAATATTTAACTTTCATGCCTGCAAAAAAAAAAAAAAAAAAAAAAAAAAAAAAAAAAAAAAAAAAACGTGTGTCAAAAGGATGGTTATTACCTTGATACCACTATTAAACAGTTGTGTTTTTTTTTTTTTTTTTTTTTTTAACTCCCTTGGGAATGTTTATTCATGAGATTAGAAAACCAAGTACAATGTGATTATTACCCACATTTTATGAAAAGAAACAAATTTGGAAAGATATTTTTATTCAAAAATTACAAAATTATCAAAATATATAAACCAACTAAAATGCAATATTTGTGGTAAAAATTACAGACATTCTGTAAATAAACAGAAGAAAAACTTTGCCCATCTAATGATTAGGGCAGAGTTTCAACCATTTTAAGCAACGGCACACCTAGGAGCAAATGAAAATAGCACACTTAGCAAAAATTTTAAATGTTTAAAATTAAATGTTATAAAATAGAACCATAGATTTAAAACCCACACAAATAAGAATTTATTTTATTTAAATTCAATTTGTGCAGCTTATTTATTAAGAAACCTGTATCTGGTAATTTTTGCAAATTCTTCAATATTTTGCGGCACATTAGTGCTCCATGATATGGCGGTTGAGAATCACTGAAACAGGGAGATACACTCAAAATATTGAGGATTTGTGTTCTTGCCTAAAATCTAAAGTGAAAAAAAAAATTGGTTTTGTTATAGTTGGTTCACATATTTTCATAATTGTGCAAATATAAAATCATTCTTGGAAATAAGCAATCTAATAAATAGTGTTTAACATCTTTGTTGTCAGTTCTCAAGAATAAAGAAAATCTATAAATCCACTTTCATATGCTTCAGTTTCATTAAAATTCAAATTGCTTTTTAAAACAAACATTACCGAGAGAGTAAAAAAAAAAAAAAACAGTATAGATAGGTTAGGCTATCATCCGGTTCACACTCCTCCCGAGTCTCAGGAGTAGAGATTCAGCCCTTGCTTCCTGTTTAGGATTGGGTTTCTGATTCCTTCAAATCTGTACTTCTGACATCTCCACCTGAAATATTATTCAGTAATTATTACTATTTTTTCTTTTCCCAATAGGAGTAGATAGCTTCGACTACCATCAGTACACCCCTTTTTTTTTTCTTTTTTTTTTTTAAATATAAACAGGACTAGGTTTATCCCTTTTTTCCTGTTTGGGATTGTGTTTCTGGTTCCATCTAAAGTCTACTTCCATTCACTGGTCTAGAATTGGCTGTCATCTTTCCTGTATTGCCCCAAGAATTTCACTTCCTGTACTTTCTTACACTAATAACTTCATACAGTAACCCTCTACCTTGAGTGGCCCTTGGGCCTTGTATTGAGTGAATATTAGTAAAAAAAAATACAAAATTTAAAAAAAAAAATAAAGGAATAACCGTCCTTTGAACAGATCATTTTCTTTTCTTTTTTTTTTTTTTTGCATGGAGAAAGATTCAACATTGTCATTATTTTTTTTATTCTTTTATGTGCATATAAATAAAAATAATTACATCTGCTTGTTCAGTTGCAAGTTGGTATTCTTGAAAAACTCTGTTGAGAAAGAAGTCCAGTTTTCTTTCAAATGTTGTTCAAATCTGAAAGAAGAAAAAAAATGTCTTTAAGCAACTTATCTTTTTACAAAAGATTTTTCTTATTACTTTAAACATTATTTTTAATGGCTACACACAATGGTGTTGCTATTCAGTTTGTTTGTTGTTGTTTTTTTTGGTTTTTTTTTTAATTTTAATTTTCTTAAACAGTAATATTAACAACAACCAATTGAGAAGTCTTACTAATGAAAAACCTGACAGGAATCACTTTTTTCTTTTTAGGACTTTTACAAATGTATAAAAATAAACAAACAAAAAACCCTTACACTTGAAAAGAAATTCATGTGAAACAAAGACAGTCTAGATCAAATAAAGGGTTCAGATTGGAATTCCTTAGAGGTCACCCAGATTGACATGCAAATAAGAAACTCATACATTTACCAATTGCTTTCCCAACTCAGTCTTAGAATTAGAAATAAGTTAGTTGACATAAATAATTTTCTTGTTTTAGAATTATTTCTTTTTGCTCCAGCAAAGCGAAAAATGACTGACAATTTCTCAAGAAAGATCAGAAATATGCTAGTGTTGAAATAGCTGGGGAATGTATTAAAGAAAAATACAAACTTCGTTGAAGTATAACTGCTGACTAGAATAATCATTTATTGTAAAACTGATCTTGATGTTGAAAGACTAACATTAAAAATGAGTGATCTCAGGTTGATAGAGTGTAGACTTTATAAAATTCAAAGTATACAAATACTGCCAACATTTATACTTCCAACTGATATGACGTACTAACGAATAATCCAATTTTGAAAATTGAGGCATATCTTTAGGGGAATATATATATATATATATATATATATATATATATATAAAATTTTAGGATAGTAAAATACTTTATAAAAAAAATTCACTACGCAATTATGTTTCAACACCCTGTGTCTCTTCTTAAACTACTGGCAAATGAAGGATCTTCCATTCAACAGTAGTTTAACATCACCTGAAGAGAGATATTTATGGCATTGAAACATAATTGTAATTATGTAGTGATTTTTATAACATGTTTTAATATCCTAAAATAAATATTTAGCTCTACTACATATTGAGACCTCTTTTAAATTAGATGTTACCTACAGTGAAATCATATTCCATTTGTTTTCATTTTACCTGTGTGTGTGTGTGTGTGTATATATATATATATATATATATATAAGATGATGGGAAAATCAGAAAATAAAATATGGAGTAGAAAATTCTGGTATTTTTTTTTTTTTTTTTGCATTGTTTATATTTCACTGATTAAGCAGGTTTTTCACATGTCCTGTCAAGTAGCAGGTGTATATAATATCCGTTTGCATATTACAATTATAGTTGGACTATGTATTCTATTGGTAATGTACATGTGTCCAGTGGGCAATTTCATCTATGTTTGATGATTGTCTACATGTTCCTTGGGAGATATTTTGTGTGAGAGTGAAAGAAGTTACACCAGTTGTGCATGTAGGTAGACAGATCTTAGATTCTTTACATATAGATTTTATAAACGTTGGTGATATAGTTTATAGATGGCAAATATTTATCAGCACACACCTCTACATATTTTCTTTGTAATAATCTTTTCTAATCACTTTGGGATTCTACTCTATATCTGATTCCAATTCATATATAAGGTTGGTGCCAACATATGTTACTATGTGAGAAAACGACATTATTTTTGCACCAACCTAATACACACACACACACTGGGGAGAAATATAAACAAATGTTGGTAATGGTTATGTACTGATGGGAAATGCTAAATATGTAAAAATGAAAACTAAAATTTCTGGGACGCAGTGCGTTAAGATGAAGGTGATCCTTATATTGTATATGGATCACCTTGGGTGAGACCCAACAACTCAGCTGATGTGCTTTATTTTCCACATAATCCATACTGTGACAATACAAAATTTGTTAGATTCAAAATGTTGTAAACCTGGATACAATTTTACCATGATTCAGAAATCAGTTAATATTCCATTCATTTTGCCTCAGTAAATTAAACTATTTCTCTTTTTTTTTTTTCAAAAAAAAGAAAAAGAAAAAAAGCAATCATTTTTAAGTAGAACATTTTTAAAGGACAATCCATGTCACATAGAATATTTTTATTTTCATTGAATACCCAACATTGTTTTTTTTTTTGTGTGTGTGTGTGTGTGTGTGTGTGTGATCTTCTGTCTTAATTCCTGTTCTTTTATTGATCTCTCTCTCCTAAATGTTTTACTACTTATATTTTCTTTATAATTAGTAACCCCTTGGGTGATTTTTTTTTTTTTTTTTTTTTTTAAATAAAAAAAACATTCAAGTCATTTGAGTTTAATGGTTTATAATTTCAATCTAATCATATCTGTAGAAGTCAAAATGATGATTTTACAATAAAAGAAACGATAAGTATTTTGTGAAGATTTAAATTTCAATTAAATATTATTGTGTGTGTGTGTGTGTGTGTGTGTGTGCGCGCGCGCTCGTGCCTGCGGTCCAAATATTTATTACTGGTAAATAAAGTATAAGAACTAAGGGGAGATAATTAGTGTTATGTTTTTAAATTTTCGGGGGGGGGGGAATCAGTGAAATTTCTTTTTTAAATTAGACAATTATAGTTGCATATAGAAAGCAAATTCATTCATCCGTGCTGAATCCACTAAAATACATGTTATTTTATTTACTGAATTTTAACACACCATATATAAATACAGTGATACACACACATGATGAAGGCATGTCTAAATGCGTACGCACTCACTGACACTCCTGCTAATAACCGAACATAAGCCCTTGTATCAATTACTATATGCACATACACTTAGAGGCGGGGGGGGGAGAACAGAACGAGGGAGGATGAGAGAGGGGGAAGAGAAAGAAAGAGAGGATTCTCAATCTAGAAGGCGATTAAAAAAACTCAAGTGTGTCATGTAAAAGGGTGGGAAAAAAGAGATAAACGAAAGAAAAAAAAAAAAAAAAGAAGGAAGGAAAAAAAAAAGGAAAAAAAAAAAAAAAAAAAATCAGTGCTGAGAAGAAGACCACATCCAATTTACTTCCTGATTTTCTTTTTTCCATATTCAATGGCAGATGTACTATTGCTAGAGAAAAAAAAATAGGAAGAAAATTGGAGTATTACATTTCCTAATGATTCTGTTACGACGGAGTTAACATAAAATTGACATGCTTATAAAAAGCTGAACATACAAGATTCTGGTCATCGTTTAACGCAAAAAACAAACGTTACAAAAAAATTAAAAAAAAATGATAAAACGAAAAACTTTTTTTTTTTACTTCCATGTTCTACTTGGGAAAATTTATTCAGATTTATTTGCGCAAATGCTTTGCATACATGTGGTCATACAGAATCACAAAATGCTTGTCTCTAAGAGGCATTCATAGATTTTTGTGGAAAGGATATTTATAAAATTTAAAGCATGAAAAAGTACAAGATTTATCTTTAGATCTTAAATTCAGGATTTTTTTTTTTTGTTCCATTGACAAAAAAGTGTTGCTTAAACAGCAGAAAATTAAATATTCTTCTGTGAAGAGGATAAAAAAAAAAAAAACATTCGCAAATAACCTTACTTTTTTACCACAACGAAAAAAAGTTCAGAAACCCAGTCAAATAGTAAAATAATCCTTTTACAAAAGAAAAAAAGAGGAAATATTCTAAAAAATGCTAGTCACTTAAAGAGCACTTCGACGTGGTGTAATGCTTAATAAGAAGCTTCTTTCGTTTATCAATTTCGACTACGTAGTGAGTTCGATCCTCATTGGGTGCCCCATACTTTCGGCTTTTTGTGCCACATCGAGAAAATACTGGGCACTCCGACGTGATGTAAATGGTTAGCAAGCTTGTCTCGTTATATCAATTACAACTAAAAATAGCGAGTTCGATTCTCACGGGGCGCCCTATACTTTCGGCCTTATGCCACATCTAAGCTTAGAAAAATTACCATATAAAGAAAGGAAGAGCACCTCGACGTGGTGTAAAGCTTAGCAATTTGTCTTTATAAGACTGAGTAGAGAGTTCGATCCTCACTGGCTGCCCCGTACTTTCGGCCTTGTGGTAAGATTAAATAATTTAGTGTAGGTGGTAATTTTCTAAGTGTAGATTAGAAAATTACCACCTACACTTATATAATCTTATTCGGACTTCCCATGTCGAATTTTAATCAATATTTTTTTAATTTATTTAATTTTTTTTTCTTTAGAAAATGATTTTTTAGGATACATAATCAAACAATACATCGTCTACGTTTGGTTTCCAAAAATTTTAAAATAGAAATACATTTTCTGGAATTTACGTTTCACTTCATTTTAAAAGGTTGACATTTCAATCAAGACTAGTCTGTATTATGATGAAAAAAAAATTCAAATTATATGAATACAAAACTTCAAAATAAAATACCTGTATTACAATATAAACTATAATATAATTTTCACTCATCTTCAAGGACTAAATTTCTGTTTCAATAAATTTTACTACGAATTCAGATGAAACACACAGAAGTTTCGGGGGGAGGGGCATTTTGTTTTTAGGGTTATTAGGTTGGTGCAAAAATAATGTCGTTTTCTCTAATAATTTAAAAATTTGTAATTACACCAAATAAGACTGATTTTTAACTTATCGCCGATACCCCTGATGAGAGGGCGGGGAGTGATGGTCAGTCTCTACGAAAATCTGAAGTCGAGATACTGACAAACGTTTTAGTTTTGGCATTTATGGAAACTTATCGAAGTGATTTTTTTATTGATCTTTTTGAAAAATATTTGTGAAATATCAATGAAGATGAACAACCGAGGAAAACCTGCACTAAACTCAAATGCTACTCTAACTCTTACAACTTCTCTAGTGTTTTCTGGGTAAACTGCAAGGATTTATGCTAACTTTATTTTTATACGACAGTTGATATACCAAGTCGGAGTCAGAATTTCAGTTCTATATAAAAAACACATTTGAGCAGAGGTTTTCTTTTCCTTTCTTAACATTTTACCCTTGCTCCAGTTGATAGATAAAATATAGTTCTATGGTATGCTATATTTATGAGTAAAAGTGGTCAATATCAGAGATATAGCGTATGTAAGCAAATATATGAATATAGATCCGACAGTATAAAGAAAAATATGAAAAAAAACAACAATCCTAATATGCAACTATTACTGTTTTAATGTTGTTTCAATGTCTTTTCATGTTGACTTGAATATCGTCTAATTTTAATTATGTTTTGATAACTATGTTCTGAAGAAGGTCTACTAGACCGAAACGTCTGACGTCGACATTGAAACAACATTTAAAACAGTAATAGTTGCATATTCGGATTTTTGTTTTTCCTTAGATAGCGTATGTAAACAGTGAATTTTAAAGTGGAGACGAAGTTCAACACCGAGAGTCGACAGTGTTTCTTGCTTGAAAGCCACCTTCAGGCTTCAAGATATTATTCAAGCATAAAACAGACTGTCGCCGCTCGATGTCGACCCGTCTCCACATACACAGAATTAATTTTTTTCTGGCATCTTTTTTTGAATTATTAGATTGTTAAATGACAAGCATCTGTTTAATTAGTTAATTTTTTATAATAAAAAGAAAACAGTAAAACACAACATACCAAGAGAAACTATAAACTAAAAAATAAATAAATTGACTGAACATGACACTTTCATATTCTTAGTGCAATTACGTTTTTTGGTGGTTTTTGTTTTAACCCCCCCCCCCCCCCCCGACTTCATTTTGAAAACAACGAAAAAAGAAAACGTAGCATTTCTAAAAATAAAGCAATTTTAAAAACATGCATAGAGGGGAGGGGAAAAGTATAAAAAAAAATTTAAAAAAATAAATGAAATGAATTATATCTTCCTTACATGACATCATTTTTAAAAATTGGGTCTTAACTTCCTTATCCCCTCCCACATTTTTTTTTTAAACGGCGGGGGAGGGTGAAGAAGAAATATTTTCTTTTTAAATCCACAGCGACCCACCCACCATCCCGACTGAACTTTCTTCTTTCCTCCCATTTTCATTGTTCCAACAAGGGATCTTGAATGACACACACACACGCTTTGTAAACGTTCTTATTTTTTTAACCGACCAAAACAACGCTGACAATTCTTTATCATCACAGCCCCAAATGAACAAGGGCTTCTTAAGACACGATAAGTAAAAACACAGTTAAAAAAAAAAAAAAAAAAAAAAAAAGAGAGCGAGAAAGGAACAAAAAAGTGATGTAGTAGAAATTTTATTTTATTTTTTCATGCGAATATTAGCTTCAAACTCAAACACACACTACTCAAAAAAAAAGTCCGAAGTTGAAAAAAAAAAACTTTACTAATAGCTGGAAAAAAAATGACTTAAAAAATATTCTTCATGCTTCTCGTATTACTATTGTTTATATGATCTGCTTATTCCCCACACACACACAATAAAAAACAAGGTTGCAAGTGAGGCTCGAACTCATTGCAATAGCACGCCTGTCACCGAGAACCTGCACCCAGAAAACCATTCAGTTGCCCACCGTGAAAGTGATGGGTATTTTTTTTTTACTCGCATTCAAACCCATCCCAACTCAGAAATCTTTGGTGACTCGCCTATGCAGACCAATTCGCTATTAAAGTTTACTAATGAAACTTTGTGCTGTGCCGACTTTATTGTTGGTGGCTATTATTAAAAGATGCGGTAAAGCCTTGTGTGTAAAAAAAATCATTACAGTGGACGAAAAAAATCTAGACTAATACTTGTTTAAACTTTAAATAATTCGTTAAAAATATTTATAAAAAGCAAACATCTTTAAAAGAAAATGAAAAGATTAAACTAAAAAGTCTTGATTTTTTTCATTACATACAGAAATACCTTAGTAATTTTTAACTTATAAAAAATGCATTTCTGCAAATGCTTTCTAATCAACTTCAATCTTCAAAAATGTAATGCAATGTCAATCGCTATCTACTTTCCTGATTACTTTTTTGTTCTCACTCTTTCTGTTTTCAAATTCTTCCCCATCCAGTTGAGTAGCCCCTTTTTGTGGTTTTACTGTCTTGCTTGGGATGAACACCGAATTAATAAGAAGAGAAGTATATTTTAAACGTCATGGTTCGATTTCAAACTAAGACTGCATGAAACTGGTCACCTCAGAAAAAAAAAAAAATACAGCTAATTTGGAAAACATTAACAAAAAGTAAAAAATAGGTTCCAATAAACTTTAGCTGTCTTATTTCTAATGGGACTATTTTTACTGTCTATAACTTTGGATAAAGAGTCATTTAATTTCAAGTTTGGTTCGGAATTGCTCTTGCGTTCTGGTAACAATATCACGTCAGTGAATGAGTTCAATTAGCCGAACACAATTTAAATTTCGCAATTTATTATTATTAATATTATTTTTTTTTAATTCTTCAAAATGTGTCAATTTATTGGCTTTCCTTTCATTGGATTCGTTTCAATTTATGCCGAATAAAGATGTTACCAAAAATGAGTGCACAATACCGACTTTAAAATAAATGCAATGTACGCGCCCGTGTAGGTTTTGTTTTTGAACACTTACAGCCCGGTCCCTCATACGACAGAGATAAAAGATCTCTCAAGGTGAGGCGATAGCAATATTTGTCGAAAAAAGAAAAAAAAAATAGTTTTCAAAATTAAAATTGTTGCCTCGCAGCTTTTTCCAGAGACATGTTTAGTTTATAGTTTAACTTCCTCTAGCTTCTTAACCCGTGTTTGACCAATGCCTCCGATGCAGAGTAAATTCTGCTATATTCAAAAACTGACATTGTAAACCAGAAAAAAAAATAATAATCGAAGTGCACTGGCACCTTAAAATGTAAAAACTGACCTGATGTTCTGTGTGTTGAAGGGTTTGAATTTTCCAGTTTTATCTTCAGGTCAAGACGATAGCAGGCCGCCTTGCTTTTTTAAGATCCATGGCAAAATTAATTCCTTTGCTAACATGGCCATAGTCACTGGACATTAGAACCAATTATGAAAGACTTTTTTCTTCTTTTAACTACAGCTGGTTATTATTACAAGAAACACAAATACTGTCCAACTATATTAAAAAGGAGGCTTACATTAAGTTTCGGTTTGAGGAGCTATATCCCCGTGACAAGTTATCATCATCATCAATATTTTCTACGTGTCCAGGAAAATAATTATACAGAAAAAAAGAGACTCCCTAATTAATATAAAAATTGTAAATATTTGAAGCTTGGAAATGATGGCCAGCCTAAATAAAAAAAAATACTATAACTAAAAAATTAAATTTATATTGGATATTTAAAAGTAAAACTACAAGTAATAAGCGTTGTTCAGACGTTTTTGTTTTTTTTTTCGGGAGAGGATTTTTAAAATTACGAAAGTAAAAATATTCTTACCGAACAAAATTGGAAGCAATTTCTAACCATCTCATTATTATGATAAAACATAAGAAAGTATTTGAAAAAAATATCTTTACTGTAAAGATATTTTTACTGTAAAGACTTTATCCCTACCAAAATTCTAACTAGGGAATGGAGTTTCCCCACTAAAAAAAAAAAATAAAAAAAAAAAAAAATTCCCCGCTTTGATTTTTTACATGGTAGACTGTTTAAAACTCGTTGCCTACAAACATGACGCCATATGATTGATTATTTTTACAACCTTACTTGTAAAATCTACAACATTCACGGGGTTTAAGTAATTTTACTTAGATAACAACCAACACCCCGCCCCGCTCGATAAATTAAATTTGTTAAGAAAAAGCAGAATAAATTCAAAGAGGAGAACAAATGAAATATTTCAAATTTTGCAGGTTAAGGTTTTCCCAATAAAATTCAGTCTTCAGGATATTATTGTTTAATATTTACACTAATCTGATGATTATGATGATGTGAGATTTTATTATGCTATTCATATATATGATCAACAGGCTTTGAATAGCATAATAAAATCTCACATCATCATAATCATCAGATTATATATATATACACTTACTGAATTCTTTTATTTTAGATATGTGGGTAACTGAATGAATAATAAAATGGAAAAGAATCATATGTTACATTTTTCATCTGTCAAAAGGACCTTCTTCAATCTAGAAGATTTTTACGAATGGGATAAAATTAGAGCTGTATATAATATCTTCCAATTTTAGATATAATGTTGTTAGAAAGATATTATTTCAAAAGAAAAATTCTACAGTAAAATTACCAAGTGATGATAAACTGCTAAACAGTATCACTGGAATCAATAAAAAAAAAAAAAAAAAAAAAAATTTTAAATGTCAGCAAAATGAAAAGAAAACTGTGTAGCACTTTATGATAAACCTAACATTCCAAAACCAAGATTTTTAATAAGAATAAATGTTATAAAATGAAATTTATATTATAGAAATATATTGATGGATTGTTCTTTTATAACTTAACCTTTTAGTTTTACAGATTATTTAAAGCCAGAAAATATTTTTAGATTTTAAAAATATTTTTTGAGATAATAATGATTTACTGACACAAATAATTAATTAACTCATAGCTTTATACAGAGTTTCCATGGGTATTTCCACACAAGTGAATATAACAAACGCTATAGGAATTGGAACTCAGCGCTCCGATTTCCAATACACCCTACACATGACAGCACCTGATATTCACAAGCAGTTATCCAATCATAAACAGAAAATATTCTTAGATTGTAAAAAAAAAATTTTTTTTTTTTTGAGATAATGGTTTAGTGATACAGGTTTTATTAATTAACCCATAGCTGGGGGGAGAAGAGTTGGATTCTGACCTTTATCAAGGGTATTTGCGCGTAAGTGAATAATATAACAAACGCTAAGGGAATTGAAATTCATCCCACAATTCTGAGCCGTTATCCATTACACCACCTGCAATTCCAAAGTGGTCACCCATCTAGGTACCAACCAGGCTCAACACTTCTTAACAGTTTATACAAAAACCGATATTACATAACTATACTGAAATCCTGAAAATTTCGCCATCACTTTGTCAATACTAATATCATTGTGAGAATTATTCACTTGCAAATAATATCTGCAGATGTAAATAGATCAATTATATCAATAACATAGTTTTTATTAAAATCAATGAAGTTGAGTTTCCCACTGGCATCAGATGCCGGTATTGAAAACCATTTAAAAAGCCAGATGTCAAATGATTAATTGTCAAGACAGGTACACTCCATTTAGTAAAGAAAAATAACGTCTTTTTCTATTATGTCCTATATAGTAAACACAAAGCTAATATCAAGAATAAACTTTGCATAGATTTCAATGCATTCAAGAAGCTATAATATATTTAACTTAAAAAAGAACTTAAAAATATACACTGCCATTTTAAAGTAATTTGAAAACAAGTTCAAATATAGGTTCACAGTTCAACAGAAGCTAGAATAATAGAAAAACAGAAGCTCATGATTCAATCTCTATCAAGAATAGCTTGCAGCATCACAAAGAATTGGAGTTTCAGGAGAAACATTCTGAAAGTTTTCAAAATTTCCAAACTGATGGACTAGATACTTTGGAAGGAAGCAGAAACAAGGCAATTTTGGCACCAAAAAATGTTAAATGTAAAGCTATGAAAACAGAGAAAGGAATCAACATTTTAGTTATATAGAGGGTCTGCCTCAAAGAATTAGTACTGGAAATACAAGCTGGAGGCCGTTATATAAATCTGTCTTGGGTATGACGATGAACTACATTTGGCAGCAAAGCCGCTGATTGAGACATTGGAGGTTTTGAGAAGCGTAGAAACACCTCTTAATTGTTATTGTTTCCAGCTTCACTCTGGGTGGTAGCAACGGTTATGGTCTTAGCTATGGGCAAATAGTGAACCCCCGAAACAAAAATCAACAGTACATTTTTAAAATAAAATGACAAACAAACCCATTTTTATAGCAAAATGACAATCAATGCAACACTAAAACTAAAATATAATACATTTTTACAGTAAAATTACAATAAACACATTTTATGATCTACAAACTATATATTTAAACATGCCTTTACCTTGGTAACATAAAAGTGTGTTCAAAATATTTTAGATTTCAGCATTAAATAACCCATAGAGGTTGTTATGTCACTAAACAAAATCAACCAACTATTATATGAAAACAACAATGCCAAATTTCAGAAATTTCTGAAGAGATTATCAAATAAATTTTAGCAAAAAAGAAATTAACTGCGAAATTTATCCTTGGAAAATGTTAAGTTTTTATTTTAGAATAACAGTGTTATATAAAATTGATTTTATTAGAATTAAAGAAGGTAAATAAACTAATTTGTAATTACAAGATCTTGGACAATTAAAAAAGGAAAAAAAAAAAAATAAATAAATGGACATATTTTTTTTCTCGTGATTATTAAATTTTATATTTTCTGTTGGTGGTGTAATGAAAAATTGAGCTCAATTCCCTGTTGGGTTCTTCACATTCACTTACATACAAATACCCTTGGAAATTGCATGCCTCCAGCTATGAGTTAAATAGTAGGGCTTGTGTCTGAAAAATATCATTGTTATTTAAAAAATAATGAGTAAAATATTTTTTAAATAACAATGATATTTTTCAAAAAAAAAATATTTTATATTATTTAAATATATAATTTATATTATTTATACCATCAATATTATCTTAATTTCTCCTCCTCTTTAGAAAATCAATTCATTTATGGTTCTATGCTGCTAAAATAAAGTTTTGGTAATAATAGCAAATATAAAAAGAAAAAAGGAGAGAAAAGATTAAATATGCCAACACAAATTACAACATACGTATCAATTCAAAGTAAGGTGAGTACGAGAGAGAAAAAAAAGTACCCAATCATAACAGTGTATTTTAAACAGCTTAAAGTCGATAGTAACAGCTGCAAAAAAAAAAAATACCAAAACAATAGTTTTTTTGCATGACAAGATTTAAAATAAAAATGAAAATAGTAATAAAAAAAATGTTAGATTTTGAGGCAAATAATTGATAATGTGTGTGCTAGAATTTTCAGAGTGTCTTCTGAAATTATTCATGGAATTTGTGAGGCGAGGTGCAAGATTAAAAAATATAAAGTATTCCCAGTTATCACTACCCACCAACCCCCACTTTTATCTTTTAGAGATTTATCAAACTACTTTATTAGCCAAAGGTCATTATCTTAAAAATTATTTTTAGCTTGGACAGCACCAAATGACCAGGTTAATGTTTTCATATCAATTAAGAACTTTGAACGGTTTTGTTGATTTCAAAATATTTCTCTTGTTTTTTTTATTTATTTGTGAAACTTTCTTTTGCAATCTCTTACCAGATTGTAGAGGAAATAATTGTTTGATATTATTTGAATATTTGGGCAATAATACTCAAATGTCAACAATCACCCAAAATTTATGCAGTGTCAGATCTTTCCTAATACGGTTAAAGTTATTAGAGAATTGATTCTAAAATAATCCAGGGAAAACTTGGAGAGGGGGCCTTTTTTCTAGGCACTTGCTGAAGAGTGGTGATGGACAGACCAATTTATCAGTAGAGTAAGATTTTCAAGAAATGTCTGATGCCAGAATATAAGACTAAACTATCTAGATCTACATTTTAAAACATTTTAGACACAAAATTCAATATCTGTCTATATTTCTGAGATGAGGCATTGCAATTATTTACACTATTTGCAAAACTCATATTTGTTGCTATATTCACAAGGTTTTGGCTGTTGTATGCTCTGGCCTTCTTAAGGTGTCCTCAGAGACACAGGCTCCAATGGATTGAAATAATCCAGTGACTTGACCCAAAGAATTGTGAGCTCATTACCTGGCTACAATAGAGATGAACAAAAACCCGGAGAGTTGAATTAAAGAGCAATAACTGATACTGAGATGGCTGGAAGAGGCATGGCACGTGAAACTAGAACAATTTACCCCAGTTGACGAAATAAAGGGTTCAGTTCAAAATTCCAATCACATGAAGAATGCTGAAGAATACATCAGCCAAAACGTCATGAATATGGCAACAAAGATGAAGACAACACTTTGCACAATGTAAATAGTGTAAATGAAAGTTCCAATGTTTTCACAGAAAACAAAAAAAAAACATTAATTAGATTCATCTGCATAAATTTACACACAATTTAGAAAAAAAAAAAAAATGAGAAAAATAATTTTAGATTAGAATTTTTTTTACTCTAGCTACATTTCTTATTGTGATTACATAAAGGGGAGCACATTTAGATCGGAATTTTGACTTGATCCTTTTCTATTTGTGAATATTGCATGTCATTAAAAGCACAATTTCATCCAAATACCAGTCTAAAATCTATCCTAGTGGATGAAATAAAGGATTCAGTTTGAAATTCCAATCAACTGAAGAAGACCAAAATGTACAAAGGTCGAAACATGGCTAATATGATAAAGATGAGGATAACAGTTCAAACATTGTAAATACTGTAAATAATAAGATTTAAATTGTGTATACAAGAGACTGTGATTGTTAGGTTAGCAGAAAATAAATTCCCTGTTTTACAGAAAGACAGTAAGCTTTTAATCAGTGCATGCAAAAGTTCCCAGCACAGTAGGAAACCCATTTTAAATAATAATCACTGGAAACTTATAGTGTATAAACTTGTATAAACATGGAGTTGCATGTGGTGAGCATCTCATTGTTCTAATATAGAAAGTACCATAGAAAGTGCTCAGAAGAACTACATCTTCTGGTTCTACCATGTCTGGCCTTCACGGCTAACACCCACAATATCCATTCACATTCCATCTGTATTCCATTGATGAGAAGTAAGTTCCACCTGTGAATTACTGCCTTATAGAACAAACTACCTAGAGGATGTTTCCTTGATCACTACAATCTTAACCTGATTAGAGTCAACCATTATCTTTGCCTCCTATGCTAAGCTACCCCTTATTATAATTAGTCTACCTTCAGTGGGTGGGCCCCCAGAGACCTTGTACAGGCTGAACCTTACTGGTCAAAAAAAAAAAAAAAAAAAAAGGATTAGTGGACTTCAATTTGTTAATGATATTGGAGATCAAAAATGGAGAAATGAGAAAAAGTCTAAGGCAATTTGACCCAAGCATCAACTAAACAAGAAACAAAATTTAAAAACAGCATCCACCCATTAGCTTAAATCAGGTTATCCTTGTGCAAACAGCTAACAGAAATAAAACATCAAGACACGTGTACGGCAAAACAAAAACTGTTTGTGCACGTGATACAAACAAACAAGCAGCAAGCCGACCCAGTATCATTACACAACTGCATTTATAAATGCAGAAAATGCATCTTACAGCTAACAGTGCACTCATGTGTATGTGTGTGCGCGCCAGTCTATTGACATCTTGGCAAGCATCAGCCATGAGGAAGAGCAAAACAGGTCACGTTGGTTGGGAAATGGGAGAAAAATGAATTTGTACATAGAATTATTTGAAAAGCCGCTTTCAGGAAAAAGGTTATCTATGTAGCTGAATTATTAATGGTGTACAAACAGTGTATATATATATATATATATATATATATATATATATATATATATATATATATATATATAAGTAATGTTTACAGTAGGACAAGATTTGAAATAGAAAGAAAACAGGTGATAATTGGTGTTTAGTTTTATGATTGTCTTATAAGTATTATTTTAGAAATATTATCCGACATGTTTAAAAACATGAATCATGAAAGCACCTCAGGAAATTAATAAGAAAGAAAGAAAAAGGAATCCATTTTGAATATTGTATGTTAAGAAGCTGGGGGAGAAGAGAAAAATCCAAAATATTAGGAACCAAAGACTTTAATAGTTCTATAGAAGAAATATATAAACAGGAAATAACCAGACAATACAAAATTAAAAGTCTTGCAATAAGTACAAAAGAGGAACAATTCAAAACTTGTATATCTATGATGCTTATATCTGAAACTTTAAGATGAGGCATTATCAATATTCACACTATTTAAATTCAGACTATTGTCCTCATCTTTGTTGTATAAAGACAATAAAAATAAAGTCTGGCTGAGGATGCCCATCTACAAAGGTGGCTAGCCAATCCCTGTTGCAGACGCCTGCCCAGGCACATGTTTGTTCAACAAACCAGAGCCCACCTATGGTTTATACTGCAACTATGCTGAGCAAACATTTTCTGAGAAAAAAATACATTTTCTAGCATGGTCAAGGCCAGCATGCTCAAACCCTCAGTCATGAGTTCCATCTACCCAATTTCATTCAGAAGGCTTAGGGTCAACCTATGGTATGGTTTTCAGGCACTTTCCAAAGGTGACACATGTTGGAATCATCTCCCCACAGACTGATGACATCAAGAAATCACCTCCCTGATAATTTGACCATGGCGATATTCAAACCTGGGTTTCACAGTCAGAAAGTGTATGTTCAAAATCACTTGGCCACCTGCCCATGAGCACAATAGTCCAAATGTAAATAGTGTAAATAACTATAATCTTTTTTTTTTTTTTTAAATGCCATGTCCGTTCAGGACCTAGGCAGTCATGACTCTCCAGATTACTTTATTATCATTATTATCTATGCATGTCATGCATTCTTGGAAAAGATAGTGACTTACAGTTGCCTTCCCCATCATTTAAGAGTTCAGAGTTTTCTTTCTCCAAGGCTATAGAACCCAAACTACCCTGTTATTTAACCCGTAACAGATTGGGAGGTTGACGTAAAAGCAGAGATGGGTTCATGCCTTTCCCCAAGGGCACTTGTGTGAAAATGAATGCATCAGACTTACCTGGAATTGAAACTGGTCTGGCTGATTACCCTTTCCATGTTGATTGTTATGCTACCCACACACCCAATTCCAGTATGGACATCCTAAATATGCTCCGTTCAGAGGTTATGCTAGAAAGTTATGTAAGAGTAATGACAGTAATAATATTTCAAGTGGGTCAGAGCCAAGTCCAAGTTCAGTGTCAAGAAAATGTCAAGAAGGAGAGACATTGATGAATGCTAATTATACAGTTATAGCAAGTAGTGCTCATTATGGTTTAGTTCCCTTGATTTACACTGAAGGTTCCATAACACCAGAGAAAATAATAATTTTTATAAAAACAAAACTTGTAGAATTTTTATGCAGCAGCTTTGCAATGTAAAGATAAAAGAGGAAGCATTTTGTTTATATTTAATACTAGAAAGGAAAATTACTTATATAATGGCTTATTTATAAATATGCTTGTGTAAACTTTTTGAATACAAAGTTTTCATTGAAAAAATAATTCCCCACTGGCTCACAAAAATCTCTCAAATTTCTGAGAGTGGTTAAGGGAGTTATTGCTATTTTCTAAATGGTCGAAAAATAACTTAGTAGGTCTACAACTACATCCACAAGTATTTTTGCAGTATTTGTCTTTCTAATGGTTTAAAAAATATATATAAGATTTAATTTCTATACTTGTAAAACATCTCAGTATTAAAGTTAAACTTCTATTTTATTTTAATCATGCTCTGTCTCCAGAAAACAGATAGATGCCTCCTTTCTAATAATATTAGAATACTTTATAAATTTAATCGTAAAATAAGATTATGGAAACATTCAACTTAAGCAACCACTCAAGAATTATATATTATCACCTTACCTTTATAAATGCATAAAATAAAAAATGATTATTACACATTGTTGTTATCACATGACTTACTGCAATTGATTTAGTTTAAAAAATAAATATATACACACAACAACATATCTATAAGTCTACCATTCATCAATGCCTAGAATATTGCTGCCACATATACTCTGGTAGCCCTGTTATTTACCTTGAGTCCCTTGATAAAATGTGCCTTTTCTATAAATAGTTCCATGGTAACTATTCAGATGAGCTCTTCACTATGGTACTTAGACTTTATGAATTTAAGTGCAGTTCTAGATTGGCACTGAGATCTTGTCAATTTACAGTTAAGCTGGCTAGATGTAGCCATAACTTCTATGCTTTTCTTTGTAGAAAGAAAACAGATGGATTCAGACATTTCTCAGAAGGTATTAACACAGAAGTGAATGTAATAAACTCAACTGGAATTCAAACTCGGCTCTCCCATTCATCAATTTGAGCTGCTATCCATCATTCCATATTTTTATATTTGCCATAAAGACAAAGGGTGAGAGAGAAAAAAAATAGAAGTTAAACAACCTTATATTTCTCAATCATTAGAGTTGTATTGAGGAACTAAAAATGTTCACATCAAATAAAATAGAAAACACCAAAAGAGAAATAATAAATAAAATCATTCTCAAAGGCTGATTTATATTAACGTCAAGAAACAACATTTTGCTTACAGAGTGAAGGTTGGAAGAACTTGAGATGGAAATGTTCAATTTTAATATGTCAGTTTTGATTGCAATGATTAAATTTTGTACCACGTTTAAGATATTTAAAGTTGTATATGGCTTACACATTTTGGTGTATATAGAAAAGAATTTCTATAAAACCATCAATGAATTTAGAGATTAGGCAGTAAAATGTTTAAGAAAGTGTATAAAGCAATAAATACAGCTAAGTTTGTTTTGTAGACAAAAAAAAAAAAAAAAAAAAAAAAATACAACAAAAATACTATCATTTTATTTAGCTGACCACCCCACTAGAATAAAATGTGACACAAGGTCTTTTTTTATGTGGGGAGGCCATATGCATACATATGGACCAAGGACAAAAAAAGTGCCCAGTCCCTGTGACCACTATAATGCTAACATCGATATATTACATCAACCCAATATCTCTTAGTGTAATGAGGAAGGTGCTGCCACAGAGTTGGAATCCCCAGGACCAGGTACTTTCTCATTGAAAAATGATAGCAGGTACCATGTTTTGATCCCAGAAGTACTTTAAAAAATATATTGTGAAGAAAACAAGCAAGATAAAAAATTAGAAATTATAATGCAAAGAATTATAAAACTCCGAGAAAAAAAAACAAAAAAAAACTGGTTGTTGGTGTAGAAAAATGGAACTGCCAAGCTCAATTCAAATTCTGGACAAAGTCTGTTTTGTTCATTGTTGTAGTAATGACCTTGAAAAAGGCATGAATCAGCTATGAACCACCACATAGGTTCTAATAGCAAAGTAAACTGCTCTCTCTAGCCTTTGCTGAAAATGAATCTAATAGAAAGAAAATACTGAATTCCAAATTGTGTAGTAACCAGTTGGAAATCACCCATATTATTTTGCCCCAGGAATGTATGTCAATTCACATATTATAAGAAAAGGAATTTGGGGAAAGCTGGAAATGACATCATTTGAGGAAAATAAAAATAAAACTTGATAATAATATTGAAAATCTATTTTATCTTCATTTTATTTTAGGAATTTTTTCTTAAAACTGTCTAAAAGCTGTCAGTTGAATTATGACACATTCAAAAGCCAATCAAACCAGTCTTAAAATAGACATATAGAAATGATTCCATATTTATTCTTTTGCTAGTAAATTAAAAGAGAATCAACAATGAAGTGGGCAATGGAGATAATCTAAATAGAGCTGTTTATCACCAAATGACCAAAATAGACATGACATAACATTAGTTATTTTCTTAAAGTCAGTCTTTGCTTTCCTTCCAGCTTTATTTAAAGGCCAATAGCAAAGCTGTTCATTCAGGTGTAATATTTAGATGTGGTTTTGTTTAAAAAATTTGCTGTCATAGTCAAAGACAAAAACTAATAGTTAAATTCATGATATAAGCAAAGACATGAACCAAGTGGAAACACAAACTTTGAACTTAACATTGAAAAATAAAAATATCAATGAATTAGCTTGACATCTTCTACAATATACTGGCTTTAGGTTTTATATAAGAAGCAAATTTAGGGGGATATGTTGACTTTATATTATTTTGGGTGGGGAAATGAGTAACTATGGTCATGGTTTTAGGGTTGATGGGCAAAGCAAATCCCAGATTAGGAGGGGAAGCTTTTTTTCTTTTTTTTTCTTTCTTTTATAAATATCCTCCTCTGGTGTACTTATAGAACCTATAAATGCAAGATGAGTAATATTAGTGCAAGAGAGAAAAAGTGTGAGGGGGAAGGGGATATCGCAAAACAATAGGTAAAGAGTTGAAACAGTAATCTCATCATCTAGGCTTTAAACACCTGGTGTACCAAGTTACAACTAAAGAACTGATCAACAATCATTTATCTATCTTTCAAAGAGTTCATTAAGTGCAATGTCAACCTACTATGTAACACACACACACACACACACCTGCATATATCAACAAAACCTTAATGGTCATAATTTTGAAACTAAAAATGCAAACAATAAAAAAGTGAATATAATTTATTCAGACACAAATGCATTGAATGTACTATGACCTATGTATCCCTATTGTCAATATATGACCAGACTATTTAAATTCAGACTTATGGCCACATCAAATCAAAACACTAGTTCCCCTACTATCACCAAAGTTAAGCAACATTGATCCTGGTAATTAACTAGATGGGTAACCGTTTGGGAATACCAGGTGCTATAAGCTTGGACTTGCAGGTGGTGTAATAGATAATGACTCAGAATTGTTAATTGGGGACCAGTGTTCTAATCCCGTTGGGTTCATTATATTCACTTATGTGCAAATGCCCTTAGGAAAGGTTCAAATGAATGCAACTCTTCTCCCCCAGCTATGGATTAATTACTAAGACTTGCATCATTAAATCATTATTAAAAAAAAATATCTTACAATCTAAAAATATTTCCTAGCTTTAAATAACCTGCAAAAGGGTTGCTAAACCATAAAAAAAAAAAAAATCAATCAACCAATATCTTAATTCATCCATTGTTCTTTATAAATATTCTGAAAGAATATGGGGGATATGTAAACATTAGAATCAATATTAGGTTGGTGCAAAAATAATGTTTTTCTTTTGAAGTTGAACGCCAAAAACAACATTATTTTTGCACCAACCTAACTTGAAATTAATTAAAAATCTAATTTCTATAATGATATTAAAATAAGTAAGAATCAAATGTTCAACATTCTGCCTCACTAATTCACTTTGTTGAAATAAAATTCTTTTTTTGACGTCACCAGTATATCAGTGAAATTATATATATATATATATATATATATATAAAAAACAAAAATACTAAGGAACCCCGGATTATGCACCCAACGTGTTCTTTTCTATTTTCTGCATACCTGCACAAGGATACATATATATATATATATATATATATATATATATATATATATAAAAAAAATTTTTTTTCAAAGAATACAAAGGAAAGAGAATGTTAAATAAAACTAAAAATGAAAGAATTAGAATTCCCAAACATTGACAGTTTTATATGCAAGGCTTGATCAATAACTTCATTGCCCGACATGTAACTATTAATTGAATTTTATTCTGAAATTTTTTTTTTCTACCGTATTTCACAGCTTATAAGACACACCAATGCATCTGAGGCCCCAAAAGTAATTTAAGGAAAAAAAAAAAAAAAAAAAAAAAAAAAAAAAAAAATGATAAAAACATTTTCCTTTATACTTCATAGCCCTCCTCATTATCCTCAATTTTAGCACCAAGATAGCATATTTCAGCATGAAACCAGAATAAACATCAAATTCATCAGTGAGCAAGAAAAAGTACTAAATTTATAGTAAGTATTTAGAATGTAATAATTAGAAAACAATTTAATGTTCACCCCTAAGCTTTTATTTATAATACACAGAATAGTACTTGGAGATATTTTACAGGAAATTTGTTGAATATTTGTATATTTTATGGACAATTCTTTAGTTATATTTAAAAGATACAGACTGCATCAATATGAGAAATGATAATAGCAATCAAAGAATTCTTTTTTGGTAATCTTTGTGTCTTGATACTGTTTATTAATCATTATGAAGAACACAAGCAAGACACGACTGGCAATTAAATAACACAGGGAAGATTGGATTTATGCCTTTTGCAAAGTATATTGTGCTTTCGGTTTCATCTTTGTCATTTTATTTTTCTTAATGTTTTTTTGCACCCGTTTCTTATATCTGATCATAAGACTTGAATTATTAATTTTTGTTCATTTCATATGCATTTAGACGCATTTTAAAAATATAAAAACATTTGCTGATGAGATAAATTATGGACATGTTCTTTCAAATGTTCTCATTTTCACGTGTTTATTTAACTCCCTCCTCTACACTGTGTGCTGTCGTCTTGACATCCACCCCAACCTTGTTTTCATATATTTTGATGACTCTCCTTAATATAAATTGAATTGGTGGAGAAGGTTTGGGAGGGGGGAGTTAGGGAGGGCGAGATATTAATCCTTCAAGACATTAGAACTCATTCAACATCATTTGTACATCTTAATGTATTGTTATATTCAAAGTATGTCAGCTGAAATAAGTGCACTTGATGCTTGTAAAAGTTCTCTTCGCTCTATGTCCTTTGCCTCTTCCTTTTCTTCTACTTACTCTCCCTCTGACAAACTGTAAGGAAACAAACCAAATGCATAAAGGGAAAAATCCAAAGTTTGTTGTGTATTTTCAGCTAAGGAAGGTTGTATTCGAGAAGAGATAAGGGTGAGATAGAAATGTGGTATGGAGAACGGTGTTTCTGGAGTGAGTGAGAGAGAAAAGCTTGTATACAATTGTAGGTTGGGAATGCAATTGTTGAAATTTGAAAGCATATTTGTAAATATTTTTCTTTTTATTTACATTTCTTTTAATGAATCATCTATTTATCTTCATAAGAGTCAAACTAGAATGAAAAGGGGAGTATTGATGTCCTATCTGGTTTGGAACAACTCAGTTTGTTTCTTTTGACCTTTGATAGAGTTCAAAGGTCACACACACAGCCTTTCCACTCTTCAGCCTCTTTTCCCACAGATGCAATATTGCAAGCCCATCACGTCTACCAATTCAGTCATTTGCAGATAGGACACACTATATTAGTTCCATTGAGTCAACTCAACTTCATTTTCTTTGTTTTACAAATATAAAGAAAGTTTCATAGAGAACATTTTCTCAAAAAAGTAGTGCTTTGTAAAACAGACTCCCACATCAGTGAAGACACTACAATCTTGACCTCTTCAAGTCAAAGGTCAATCATTATCTGTTAAATGGAGCAGAGATTTAATAAGCTTAACTTCATTCTAGTAAACTTCATGAAGCAAGCTAATTTTGCAAGTCATTATTTAGTGACTAATGACCTCCATCCATTATAAAAATTGTGATATGTGTGTGTGTGTGTGTGTGTGTGTATATATATATAGCGATTTTCCAAGCATTGCTTAGATGTGGCACAAGGCCCAAAGTATGAGGCACCCAGTGAGGATCGAACTCACTACTCATTCATAATTGTGTTAGCAAGACAAACTTGCTAACCATTACACCGCCCCGGGGTGACATATATATATATATATATATATATATATATATATATATATATATATATATAATAATAATAAAAGCATAGTTTTAAGGTATGCTATATTTTGGAGTTAAAAGATATTGATTACTGTAAAAACAATAAAAATAAATGTCCCACATAATTCATTTTGCTACAGAGAATTTAAAATGTTCAAAATCCAACATACCATCTGCCCACATTTAGCAAATAATATATAAAAAATGTTTAAAGACAAGAAAAAAATCCCTGTTAGTCTCTGCAACCATAATTTTATTATTCAGATAATCCAATAATGACAAAAAATGTAATTGTATTTTGGAAATAGCATTACCTTCTGAGATGTACAGGTAATGTAACATTGACTCAGAAAGGGAAACTGATAAAGTTCAAATTCTGGTTGAGTTTATTCATTTTTCCATGAATATAGC
>OZ010580.1:110948551-111016051 GCA_963932145.1 Acanthosepion lycidas | reverse complement strand
CTTGTGCATCGATTTCCTAACCCAGTTAAGTGCTTGTGTACATATTGTGCATGGAGAGTACACACGCACGAGGCTGCAGCCATATCCAAACATATTTGGAGCACCTTTTGAAACAAAATGGAGCCAGGTTATTGGAACACAGTAGTTTGTCCAGCCCGGAGACTGAGAGAGTCGGACAGAGAAGTAAGAAAAAAAAAGAAGTAAAAAGGATAGAGACAGATAGACAGAAAATGTGTTAAGTGCATGTCTACATATATCTGAATATATATATATATATATATGAGCAAGACTAAAAAAAAAAAAAAGAAGCTTATTCAAATAACAGTGCAT
Organism: Acanthosepion lycidas; assembly: GCA_963932145.1. Classification (NCBI taxonomy): domain Eukaryota; kingdom Metazoa; phylum Mollusca; class Cephalopoda; order Sepiida; family Sepiidae; genus Acanthosepion; species Acanthosepion lycidas. The sequence continues at coordinate 111,015,721 of OZ010580.1, read as the reverse complement.
GCAATTGATAAGACAACTATTGTTTTTAAAGCTGAAGCCAATCTCTATGTCAAGTCCTTTACCATTCACATGTGCAAGGCATGCAGTTAGATCGACTTGCAGGCACATAGAATGTTACATAGTCAAAACTTACTAGTATAATTGGTACTATATCCATAGATGAAAAGATTTATAAAACCTAAGGGGGATTAGATATTATATATGCTGTCGAAATAGATGGCAAAAAACAATGTGTAAACGTTGACGTTTGTAAAACAGGAAGAGAAAAAAAAAATAATTAGATCATCACACAAGATCCCTTGACGCCAGATTGATTAAATGACTTTCAGGCTAATTTAAATGTCTTACCTCCACTTTTAACAGCAGGTGGGAAGTGGTGGGGATTATGGGTAGATCTATTTTTCTTAATCTGATTTCATGACAAAATTATTTTATTATTTTAATAATCTTAAAGGATGAAATAGGCTGTATTTCTATAAATATCAGATTTCATTAAAAATAAAAATTAGAGAAATCTCATTAAGACAAGAGGAAAGAGAGAGAGAGACGAGAGAAAAAAAAGAGAGAGAGAGAGAAAAAAAGAGAGAGAGAGAGAGACAATAGAAAAAAAGAGAGAGACAAGAGAAAAAAAAGAGAGACAAGAGAAAAAAAAGAGAGAGACAAGAGAAAAAAAAGAGAGAGACAAGAGAAAAAAAAGAGAGAGACAAGAGAAAAAAAAGAGAGAGACAAGAGAAAAAAGAGAGAGAGACAAGAGAAAAAAGAGAGAGAGACAAGAGAAAAAAGAGAGAGAGACAAGAGAAAAAAGAGAGAGAGACAAGAGAAAAAAGAGAGAGAGAGAGAGACAAGAGAAAAAAGAGAGAGAGAAATGAAGAAAAGAAAGGAAAAACAAAATAAACTATTTGTATGAAATCATGGAAAGTAAATAGAGATAATATTGCCAATATATCTACGTAGCTTAGTCTCTCACAAGACTATAATAGTAAGTTACACAGTGAGATTCAACCTCATTAACAAATCAGACCCCCTATATTTGTCTAGATATATTCAATGTGTATCGTTTATTGTTTACACTTTTTATTGACCTCGGTTCACAAAAAATCTATTTAAATTTCACTCGCGCGTGGGCTTCTCTTTCATATTTTGCTTGCTTATCTCCATCACAAAAAATGAAATCATTTTCTCTAACTAGCCATTCCTATATAATAAAAAAAGAAGGGAAAAAAAGTGGGGGGGGTGCATACTAGTGTGTATGAGATAACTGCAAAGGAATGTTGGTGTACATATGTGCAGCTTGTGTTATATAACTCAGCAGAAAGAAGATGCACACACACGTAAAGAATGGCGGGAGGGGGGAAACAAAATAGTGCATGTGACCCCATTTCAAAACGAGAGCATATGAACTGACGCGTGGGTAAACAATTATTACACGAATGTGACATAACGTTCAACGGTATGATTTTACATCATCACAATTGCATGGAACAGTAAACAGGCTAATTTCAAAATGGGAAACTTTGATGAGGAGGAGGAGGATAATATCAATTCTATCATCTTTTCTCTTACATAAGAGAATGCCAAACAGTTTATATCAAAGAAACCTGTACACGGCATCTATGAAGTTGTTACGATGCATAGATTAGTAACGAAAGCAAATTACAAGCAAATTTATTCAAGACACGGAAAGGAATGTTAACATTCACAGCAGCCTAAATGTTTTTTTAATGAAAGTTTATAGTTTTACAGGCGCGAGTTGTTTTTGAGTCATAAAAATATTCTTTTTGCAGCTAAGCAGGCTAAAACACACCAGTGCCTTCCCCGAATAAAAAAGGCAGGCTTGAACCATTCTGGAAGGCACAGTTTCTTTAAGACTCTCAAATGCACAGGCAGGTAGATGAAGATTTATACATTTTTAAAAACCATAGCATATATCCATTAAAGATAACATTTAAAGCAATAGAAATTTTTTTTTGACAAAACAGTCTGTCACTGTTACTATATATGAGAGCAAGAGATACACACACACACACATCCACCCATAAACATATTGGATTTCTCTTAAAAGCAGTTTATGATATAAAATTATAGAACAATGTTTTATTATACATATTTGTTTCTTCCTCACATTCCAAAATATCTAACGGCTGCAAATTAGTGTGCATCTATTTATCTATTAACATCAAGTCAAATGGTACTTTATATAGCCTCTTCACCTTTGGAGTAGTTAAAAAAAAAAAAAAAAAAAAAAAAAAAAAGATCAAATATATTACGAATATTTATTATTTTTCACAAACAATGAATAGATGTTGAAAACAAATACTGAACTTTTTATTAAAAATGCCACAAAAACGCCCCTAGCTCAAGAATCCCATTTTCTAATTTTAATGAAATATATGACACTACTCTCAGCAGAGGTTCAAGGACCAATATGCTCCTAAATCGATTGTGATATTAACTCTCATTTAAGCTGCATTTCTGGAACTGATTATATCTAACATGGTCAATTCTGGAAATGTTTAACCATAATAGTTTGTTCTGTGAGAGGGTGCTGAAATATTCTCAGCCTGACACATTTCCCAAAATCTGACCATTGTTTATTAAAAGGGCTTCTTGGTTGAGCTGAGAAATTTATCTGCCTAGATAGACAAGCATATAACCTTAGCCGTGCAGACGAAAATTTGTCAAAATAAACAACAACAAAAAAAAAAAAGATGTTTAATCAAATCTGATTAAACAATTTTTTTTGATAAGACATCTCACTGTTGCAGCATTTTTTTCTAAGATGCTAAGCTCACTAAACATCTACATAATACATGCAAGTGAAGGTGTGCATACAAATTCTATCATCCATGTGTAGATGAAGTTACGACATTTCTTTACAGGTGTGAATAAATTATGGTTGCTTGTTATTGATACAGGAGGATAAATATATTTGTAAAAGAAAGAAAAGGTAAGGCAGTAATAATAAACATACAGTATTAAATACATATTTGTTGTTAGGTTTTATCAAAAAATAAGCAAATGAAGTGACATTTATATAAGAAAGAAAACAAGTGTTTTAATCAAATGACTCTTCAGCATGTTCTTAACATCAACTTCCTTTGTCATATTTATATTTATATGTGTCACTAAGCCAGTTTAAAAATAATAAATATAGGAAAATGTGTAAGCAAAGTTCCTCTTTTTAAGAGAAGACAAGTGGGCAGAAGAATTTTTCAGTATAGATCAAAGCTGTTGGGATGTAAACTGTACATGCAGTACAAAATTGAAAGCTATGACTTCAATGATTAACACACTGACATAATTATGAGCATAAAATCTGTTTATATAACAGAAAAAAATCCTGTCAATTAGAACTGTAAACATTAACTGCTTGCAATCTTCTTCCTGGATATTTCTAAACACATAAAAGTCCAAGTGTACGTGCAAGCCTTACACTTAAAATGTTCAAGCGAAAAAAAGTAAAACCTAAATAGGTCTGAATGTTACAGATTTAACTGTAAAAATATCTTAATGCACAATATTTTTTTTAAGTTATTTTAAATAATTATACAACCGTAAAATTTAAATTGCATGTACAGATATATATATATATATATATATATATATATATATATATATGGTAACTACTTTAATGCAGGTTGACCAATTTCTGCACAAATGTATATGATTTTAACTATATAAAGGCACCTACATATTTTTTTAAATTTCACCCAAGGCAAGGGAATAAATCCACTAAGGCACAGAAAGTTATTGAATGTGAAAGAAAATAAGAGAATGCAAAACATGCAATTACATACACATGCTTGTCAACATTTTTGTGACATTCCATATTGTTTCAGCTAAAATAAAAAATAGAGAGAGGTAAAATTCAGTGCTGAAGAGTTCTCACTACCTAGAAATCTGACTGAATATCAGATTTTAAAGGGAAGATGAGCTAAGAACTTTTCAGCGCCCCCTTTATATATTAACTTTATTTTACTGCAATTTCACAAACTTAATTTAGTATCGCATGCAACCAAATGAGCAGTTTATATACTGTGTTGCATCATCCCTGTTCAAAGAGTTTGCTTCTTTCAAAAATCAGAAATTGAAATCGTTTTTATTTTTTATTTTGACAAATGTCAATCACTGGTATTCATGGGAAAATATACCACTATGTCAACCACTGATATTCTTAAAAGACTACATGTGTTGCCACATATTTGGCTATAATGAGGTAAGAACAACTTAGAACCCTTACAACTGTCCTTTGTAAACAAAGTTTCGCATAGAGCAAATCATACGTGTAATTGTAATTTTAGAAATCTAAGACATAAACAAAGGTAGACTGAGAATTTCCTAAACTTGGCAACAACCTTCATGCTTCTGCTCAATGAAGTTGAATCTTGTCTAAATATGAATGACCAACTGTCTATATTCAAATATTGAGCACCCACTATGGAAGTTAGGAATACAAAAATGCAGTCTAATGCAAGAAGCACTTATTTATCAGGGATGTTCTCAGTACCTGATTCCAGAATAATAACTAGGAACTAAAATATATCAGGTTACTAAACTTTGCTGACAGGTGTCTAATAAAGAATTTCAAAATATGAATATGTAAAATAGGACATAACACTGCCAAATACAAGAAATTGCTGCTCACTATATATATATATATATATATATATATATATATATATATATATATATATATATATATAGCACATACATAGTGCATGGCAAAAATGCATTAGAAAAGACATTAGCAACAATGGTGTCTTCATCTACCCAATGCCTTACCATTATGCAAGAGATATTTCCACTGCACTATATATATATAGCTTATCTATGAACATTGTGGTACAGATACCAAGGTACAAATTTAGGTTACCAAATTACAATGATGGTTTTGGTATTTACAAAAACCATAAATACTATATTATCGGATTTTTAGCAATATAAAACAACATTTGCTTTAGTTTCACATATCACAGAATGTTTAGCATTAGTACTCGGTATGCAAGGACTTGGTAAATTAATTCTACAGGTTATCCATTCTAAGGAAAAATAGACAATATAGGTGACTGTAATTCAAAAGTGATTTCAACACCTTAATTAAGCCATTTAATTTAATCAAATATGTCTATAAATTGGCTGCAGGTAATCTTGCCCATGTGCATGACAAATATGAAAAAGTTGAAAATTTAAGAAAGCTAATTATCTTACATTATGAACATATTTTTACCCACCACCCACTTCTGGTGCTTTTTGGATTTTCCAACAAATCAAAACATGGAATTTCATATATATATATATATATATATATATATATACATACACACACATGATACATACAAAAGCACCTAAGCATAGAACATATTGTGTAAATATACAAAAAACACAAACAAGCATTATTCATTTTTGAAAACTTATATAACCAACAGCTGTTAGTGATGCAACAGATAGTTATGTAATAAGAATGGTCATTTGTTTTTCCGCTTGTATACAACCAATAAAAATGCCAATAAAAAATGAAGAGGTGGGAGTTTAATGGAAATTATAGCTTTGTCAAGTAGCAGCATTATTACTTTATCACAAGAAAGATTTCTATCTACAAGGGGGGGTGTTATGTAATTCTTCTTATGACTGTTTGCAGTGGAGCAAGCAGCTAACTAATGTGAGGAGAATGCTTTCAAATGAAGAGATAACGTTTTAGATTCATGCCAAACTTAAGGAAAAGGAAAGTTTCTTCACCCCTTCTTTCTAGAAGAGGCTGCGGCAATTTAGTGAATTTTTTCCAAATAGATTTTCTATAGTATCTTCGAATGTCTATCCAATAGGTCTTGTATTCCATATTTATATTTACACTGTAATTATGGTAATATTTATACCTAAAAAGCTCCAAGGTCATTATCAAACTAAATTAGTCCACTACTATGAATTAAGAGTTTAGCTTAAATTACGATTTTTGAGAATGAGGTGGAGGATCAAACAAAAGTGGGTTTTTTTTTTTAATTCTCTTAATTTGTGTATTTAAACAGAACATTCAAGAAAGAAAAAAAAGCAACAAAAAAAAAAAAAAAAAAGTAATAAAAATAATTATTTTGTAAAAGTAAATTATAGGCCACTTCATTTATACAATGAATGCCCCCCCCCTCCGTTCGATTTCTGATTGGAATCAACGCAAGACAAGGTAAGTGTGTTACTATGTCAAACCTGTATGTTGGAATATTCTAGTCATAAGGGCAAATATTATGTAAAAATAGCCTTGGTCTGTTATAGGAAATAAACTCCAAATGCTATATTTTCAAAAACACTTCAGAAAAAAAATAATAATAATAATGAGACATTGATATTTTGGGCATTATTCCAATTGTTTTTCCTTTGAATTTAATAAATCATCTAAAACAAAAAAAAGCAAACAAATCACAACCATTCTTTGTTATGAGGTCAAGAAAAGAGAGAGAGAGAGAAAAAAGAAATTAATAGTACAATTTTGGTGGGGGTACAACAACGTAATATATGCAAGTGACAGAAACAGTTTCAAGGTTTCAGAAAGAAATATGGAAAGCTCTTTTCCTAAGAGTACAAGAGGTCGAAAATAAAAATGAATTAAATAAATAAAAAGAAAGAAAAAAGAAAAAAAAAACTTACAGAAAAGAGACAGGTTGGAAAATACAACCTAAAAATTCACAAGTGATAACTTACAGGTCTTTTGTTTTTTATCCTTTAACACCAGCTTCTCAATCACCTCGTTTGTCTTCTCACATTTTACTCCAATAAAATCGTATCTCAAATCCAATCAATGGAAGAAAAACGGAGGAACTGGAAGAAGCAATACCTTCTGAAGTAGAGAGTCCTCATTTTATGAACGTACACGTATTTACATGCATACGTACATACGCACACCTATATATGTATGTGTGTAACGATCACATACGTTCATAGGGTAAGGTTGATGTTGTAATGCTACGTCGATGGAATGAAACTTATCATTCATTCTATTTAGTCAATTCGTAAAAACATGAACAGTAGCAGCTACAGAAAGAACAAAAAATAGATACAAGCTCAGGCAAAAATAACAAGGAAGAAACAAGACGCAATAATTTTCCGTGCGGAATCGTAGAAATGAAAAAGAAAGTGAAACTAACCCATATCGATAAGTAGGTCCAGGGGTGGTGAGAAAAGAAAAGACAACGAAAAAGAGAAGTGAAAGAAGAACGTGGAACATTTTTCGTTTTAATGCTATCATCAGTAATAGTAGTAGGTGTAGTGGTTGTAGATTGCATAACCTTAATGATATAAAAGCAGAAAGAGAGAGAGGAGAAATAAGAGCAGAGAGTTGAGCTGTAGTAGAAGTAATACAATTTCAGCTTTACACTGCTGTTCAAAATTAGATGCATGGCGTATCCATAGGCACATCCTCTGTCTTTCTCATTTAGTATTTCTGTATGGTCTTAATGTAGTATTTTTAAACAGACTCTTTTTTAGCTATAAATTTTGTACATTTACGATTCAGCCAATGCTTATGACATTTAATTAAAAAGAAAGAGTGTATATTTCCATTTAAAAGAGAGAAATAACGATGTTTAAACAAAGAGTAAAAAACCTAACAATACATGGCTTTTTCCTTTCAGTGTTTAATAAAAATTAGTAAACAGATAAAATATTCAGCCTTTCAATAAAATCCAGAATATGCTTTTTGCATTAACATTAGAAAAAGAAAAAAAAGAAAAAAAAAAGAATAGAGAATAAACAATCGTTACGGGTTTTCAGGTTACGAGAAAGTTGTAAGGCACGTATATGTTTTAGTTTCAAACCACCAACCAAAATGAATGAATTCTGCGGCTTCTACGTATATAGATACAAATTCAAATTACAATATCAAAAAATATTATTCTAGATTATTATTATTACGATTCCCAAAACAAAAAGAATCCACGTCAAATTTTCTTAAATAAATCAAATTTGATCGGTTTAATAATTAAACGGATCAAAATTCTTATTTGACAAAAATATGATGTGAAGAAAGTTCAAATAGGGTCAGTAACAGAGTTACTGTCAGGAATAAGAAGAGGTAAGAAGAAAATTAAAAACAAATGATATGCAAACAACGAAGAATAAGGATACAAAACAAAGTTAATGTAAGTGCTGGTTTGGTGAAGCTCATTAACCTAGAAAGAAATGCTTCAAGTCTAAACCCTATTCCCTAAATTCACGGTCAGTCTAGAGAGTTGTTAATGTACTTCCGTGATTTGCCGAAGCGCCTGTTTTTGGTCAATAAAACCGTGTACTGTAGATTGTAAAAATGTAATATACCAGTTATTTTTAAGTCGATAAATGGTACATATGACTACAGTACACACTATCTATCTTCTCTTTTTTCTTTTTAGTCTTCATTTTCATAAAAAAGTTGTAATGACTGACTTTTACTTTTCCCCCTGCATCAGTGAGCTATTCTGTTCTATCTGTAGTAGTAAGTTATTGCGTCATTTTTCCAATTGTAAACAAAAGACTAAAACGTAAAAATAAAAAGAAAAAACAGAGAATAACGTGTTGATTGCTCTCGCCTAGGATCTTTTCTTTTAAACCTTTTTTTTGCGGGGGGGGGGTGAGGTTAAGTAAAAACTAAAAAGTAATTGGAAATAAAGAAGGAATAATAAACCGAAACGAAATCAGTCTTTTTTTTCAACGAACAACTTGATCTTTCGCAGAGAAAATATTTCGCAACACATAAAATTTAAATAAGTTATCTAGATACACTGACCGCTAAACAGAAAGGCCAATCTTTGAAAACGACAAAAAATGTTATTTCAGTTGTTATTATTATTCTATATATATATATATATATATATATATGGGGGGGTATGCTAATGAGCATTTCCCACCCGATAAAAGAAAGCCCTCTAGTTCACAACGTCTAATTTTTAATTTTAATTAACTAGCGGCAGTTGTACCAACCAAAAGTCAATTAAAGCGTCGTTCCTCGAATCCAGAAAAGTAGGAAATAATTTTTTTTTTCGAAAGGTGCTATAAAATATGTTATATTCTTTTCTTTGTTGTAAAATAAAAATGATAAAAATGTTTGTTTTTTTCACGATGAATGAACTGAAATTACATAAGAAGCGTAATTAATTTATATTAATAAAAAAAAAAAAAAAAGGTTTAAGTGTAAGAAATTATTATACTTACAAAAAAAGTTATCCGAGAAAAAAAGTGAACAAGGTTTTTTGTTTTTTTTTAACCAACGATTTTTCACTGACGTCTTCAGATGCAAAATTTCCAGAAAAGTAACCGTCTAAATGTTTAAATTACGTAACAATATGAAGGTAAGTATTTATATGAAAACAAGAAAAAAAAAAAAATACAGTCAATATTCAAGTGGAGATTTCTATGTACTTGTATCTGTCATTGAGAGAAATGAAACAATGCTATAGTGTTAAACATTGCGTAAGTCCGTATGTGTAGATTTTGTATAGATGAGTTGAGTAAGTAAAAAAAAAAAAGGGAAAATAAGACAAGTGAACTGGGCGCACTTCTCTAAAGTAATGTGGTGGGAAGATTAGAAGAGAAAATGACGGAAATGAAGATTAAAAAAAAGAGAGAGAGAAAAGAAATATCTAACTTTAAGGAAGGGTTGAAAAGAAAGAAAGAGAGAGAGAGAGTGGGGGAAGAGAAAAGAGAGACATGGAAATATGACGTAACTTTACGTGAGAGAGAAAGGGTAAAGACTAGAGCGAGAACGCAAAAATCAGCTGGTCGAAGTTATCTAATGTCCCACCCTCTTTTCCCCACCTCCCCCTAGTTTTTACACAACACTCCTCAAAATGAGTAGTCGTTATTATAAGCCTTTCCTTCTTTTTTCCTTGTTTGTACACGACATATATATTAAGGATTGACTACTTAATTTGAGAGAATAAGAGAGAGAGATTTTTATCAAGTCAAACGAAACGTGCAACAAACGAGAGATTTTGATGATTATTAATGTGGGAGTTAAAAGGAATTTATATTTACACAACAGAATGAAACTATTACATCATTAAAATGATAGTCCTACTACCATTACTGAGAGTAAGAACCCTTCGCGCGTTTAACTCAGTGATCAACGTTGTTGAGGGATAGTAGGAAAAAATCCTTATTTGGAAAATTGATTATTGGAGGAATCCAGATCAAAATGATAAATGGATTTCCTTGTTTAAAACGAATAAAAATAGAAACAAATTCTTTTTAGGAAAAAAAAAAATAATCCGTAAAGGCGGGAAAGGTATATGAAGTTGTTGAATTTTAGGATCCAGGACCCGAGCAAAAGTTTGTTTTGACTTGATTTTTTTAACGTATACTAATTAATTAATGTTGTCTAATTTACAGTGCAAAAGAAATCAAAACACACAAAAACTTTTTTGTTTTTTTAAAGAAAAATGAAAGCAATTCCGAAAATATGCAGGCTAGAGAGGAAATAAACATGACACCAATTACGTAACAACATTTTAAACTAAACATGATAGGTGAAATGAAATCGAGTTAGGAATTACGTAAGTTACACAGAACATTTTTAAGTAGGCAATAACAATCGAGAAAAGTAAACAAAAAGTTTATTTATCTTACTTATATATTTAATTTAATTTTTGTAGTCTTATCAGAGAATGATGTCTTATTTCTGACAATGATTTACTACCCAGTCAAAATGTTGTAACAGAAATCAATGAAAAAGCTAGAAATCTAGTGGGAATAACACTTTTATGATGTTTTGTACAGACAGCTAAATGAGTGGAAACTGTCAGGTTTGAAACATCGTATGTGACTACTCAGAGTTCAACTAACTCAAGAAGCCAGGGCAAAAGCCACACACTCACTAACAACAGTTTAACCCTCATCGAAACATAAGCTATGAATTAAAGCTATAAATTTGTACTCTCAAAAACTTTAATATCAATTACTTTTTAGTTTTTTTAATATGAAAATGACAATAAGAGAAATTAAATAAAATAACTGCGGTCTAAAACATTTGTTTTACTTTTTTAACCTAAAATACATATGACTATTAAGTTTACAAGCAAATATTCTCAATTGCTCAGTAAGTATTAAAACACCTGCTTTAAATAATCATAAGCAGTACTATTAGTACACCAGCAACAAAACTACCGCTGTAAGTAAATAAGTAACTTTTAAAAAGTCAATAATCCTAGAACATTTCCAACGCACTTTCGGTGATTAAAATTTTGTGCTTGGAAATATTCTCTTAATAAAATAAAAGTATCACCAGAAATAAAGCACAGAAGATACGAATCATTTTTTACAATACAGCGATAACATTGAAATCTCTAAGACTACTTCAACCATTGGCATCACAAGCACACTAATAGAGTGCCTACTGTAGTGCAGCTTTTAACAGGTTAGATTTGTAGTTTTCTTCTGGTGCGTTCAATCTCCGCTGGGGTTTTGTGCCAGATGTGGCTAGATTTAGTTAATTTTGATACCAGGCAAGCATTATATGACTGTTTGCAAATGCCGTTTTGGGGAAATTAAGCCTTTTTCTTTTTTTCTCTTTTACCCAAACTGTACAGATAAAATCATAAAAGGTAATTTCCTTCAGACGAACTTTAGTTAAGGCAACAATGAATAGAGTCTTATTTACTTCTAGTTAAATAGAATGTTTATTTATTATTTTCATTTGGAGACCCCCTTTTCTTTTCTTTTTTTGTACATGTGAAAACACATGCCAACTGTACAATAAGCACTCGAGTAGCCTCCCATTAGATTTTTCGCCCACCATTCGAGTATTATTATTACTCAGTACGATTCTAGAACCTCGTTAAGAGTTTTATCAAAAAAATCCCTCAAAAAATGTAAAAATTTTATATGGTTTTTTTAATCGCTGTATTCATTTTATCAGAAAGAGCTAGACTTCCTAAGGAAATAAATTCCAAGCCGCAACAATTTCCTCTCTTTATCCGGTTTTCATAATTTTTATTCACGTTTATCGTCTTTTTCTAAAAGTACAATCTCAAAAATTTTAGAAACATTTCAATCTGTTTTCTCTCCCAGTCTTATAATTTGTTGTATTTATAGGGGAAGAGAGCTCACTATTGGAGATATAGCGTTTATAGTCATAAACAATGAGGAGGATATAGGTATCAATCATGCATAGTGACGGCCAGTTTCACGCTGTAATGTGATCGCCACACTTGAAACGTGACAACTGACAGTGTTTTTAATCTCTATGTCCATGTTGGCTATATAAACACTTAGGGCTTATTAGTAATCTTGTCTCACTATAGCAGTTAATACTGAGTAATGAGTCCAATCCTCACTAGATGCTTCATACTTTCGGCCTTGTGCCACATCTAAACTTCGCTTAGTAAACATTATCTACAATATTGAGCATTTCTCCTTTATAAATGCAACAAACTTTAACAAACTATGTCCATACCCAGTTCTTGAAAACCAGCAGCACTGTCCACCACTCTCTCATAGAGAGAGAGAGAGATTTTATTTTAGAATTTTATTAAAAACCTTAAGCATTTTAATAAAATCTCAAAACTAAAGGTATTACTATATTTATCTACACCAGCGTTTTCTCAACAACAATTTTAATATCTCAAGGAACTCCTGCATACAAATTATTATACAACACTATTGATATCTATCTCTTATTTTCCAACAATATACCGTACCTGTATAATAAAATTACGAATATAAAATTAAATAAAAACTGCTCAAAAATAAAATTAGCCCATTTATGACAGTTTCTCGCGGAAAACTAGGCTTCCGGGAAAAAATCAATTGAGAAACATTGTATTACAATTTGTATATGTAGCTCTGTCCGCAGGATATTGAGCCCTTTATTCAAAAGATTTAAAAAAAAAAAAAAAAAAAAAGCTAAATTTTATTAGAATTACATTTTAAATAAGTAATTGTTCATATTGTGTATTTTTATGTATATGTGTGTATACATTTTTTGTTGCTTTATTCAATTGCTATTTATTTTATTTATTAATGGTCTATTCTGCAATATAGATCACTAATTACAAAGACTGTTTACGGTACCTTAAAAAAAAAACGTTATCTTGCAGATTTATCCTGTTAAACTTTTTTTATTATTACTATTGTACACATACATATGAGAGAGAAGTTGGTATTTCCTACTGAATTTCCAAATATGAAACATTTTAGAGTCACTGACATTATTACTAATAATACGTATGCAAAATTTATTACATAACTTAAATAAACCGGACTCCCAACTATTTTGTCTTAAATTGCAAACAAAGAGACCTGTTAAAAGAATGCACACACACACACACAAATGATCCCACATTAAAATAAAATCTGGAACATTTACATTCAAAATCGTCTCTTCTCACATAAAGGGCCACAAACGAGCAAAGATAAGCCGATCAGGTTTAACGCTCAACCTATCAAAGTCGATAAAAACAACCGTAAAGGATAATAATTCTTAATGCGATTTTTTTTTTGTTCTAATTAAAATTCGTTCTTATCGCCTTCGTCTAACTCCAGCACTCCCATCAATCATTATAAAGATTTGAAAATATTTCGGAATATGAGAGCAGCAAAATACAATATGATATTTTTTTTAAAAATCATTAACAGTACGAGTAATTAAACAGACAGTAAGTTTTATTGATGCTTTAAAACAATATCTAAGTGTGTGTCAACATGCAACCAATCAGAATTGTCTACGTGACTTTTTCACACTTCACAGCTTAAGAAGAGTCATTGTCATGGCTCAACACATGAAAGCGAAAGTTTTATGAACACATTTATGACAAATTAACAGCTGTATAAAGGCTAAAATAAGCTCAACATCTACATAGGCTGAGTACTTACTGATTGCATTCAAAGTGAAATAGAAGACTTTTTGTTTTATTTACAAATAACAACGATTAGTTTATTACATTAACCGCGGTATTCATACGAAATTAAAACCAGAATATTCATTAAATTACGTATAGCAAACAAAAACTTAAGTCAATAGGTTCCTGTAATTATTGAAAATTCCTTGCTATTTTTGCATTATTTAAAAATATGTGTGGTGGACTAAAATATGTTAACAATTTTACGGCTTGCCACTATTTTTATTTAAAAAAAGAAATTGTAAACACCCACAGCTATGGGTTAAATAACAAAGGGTACTGGGCTCTCATAGAAAGCAGTCTAGGTAAAGGGAAAAATCTGAATTCTAAAAGGCAGACAAGGCAATCGGGAAACCATTCCACTCTTTTCCAAGAATGAATTGCAATTCACAGATAATAAAAGAAAAGGAATCTTTGGAAAGCCTTTACCGCCTACATCCTGAAAGGCATGCACCCCCCGCCACCACACACAAAATACCAACTGTTATTAGAGGGGATCAAAAAGCATTTTTAACAAAAATATTCTATTAGGTTGGTGCAAAAATAATGACCTAATAGTGTCGTTTTTGACGTATTTTTTAACATCAAAAAACGACATTATTACGTCATTATTTTTGCACCAACCTAATAAAACTTAGGTGTAAATCTAACCAAGTACTATGACATCATCTTAATAATATTCCTACTATTTAGATGCAAGGTTATTGGGGGTTTCCCCCCCCCCAGATGTTATGATGAATAATACAAGTATTGAGATTCTAGCAATTTCGGGGCATTATTTTCTTCAAGTGACCTTCAAAGTGACCACTCACAAAAATTGGAAGAAAATGAAACAATATCCAAATGTACCGTTCTAAAATAGTCTTGAAACGTTTTAAGGGCGGTGACTTATCCCTTGAAATAAATGCACCCCACTCCAAATAAACGACTAATTGTCAATTACAATGCTTTTAGACAAGAACCCGGCCATCAAGATTATCAAAGGATATCCCAGGGGCTTTCAAGAGGGTTAAAAAGAAAAATAAACCCCAATAGTAGTATTCAGTAACGCTTGACCATTGACATTTTAATTTATTGGTTTTTAATTCACAACATAGAAAATGAGTGGCCAAAAGTCATTCTGTTCCCTACAGCCAGAAATAGTTTCTTGATACAGAAAAATCAGTAATCGAGATTGTTGGAGTAGTTGTAAAATCAGTGCACAATAATTAAAAAAAAAGGTGAACATATTTAGTTTGAATGTGATTGGCGTTAAACTACAACCGCAATTATCTTTTTTTTTTCTTCTTCTATTACTAGAATTCACTGCATCGATATAATACTTAGGCGATCATGTATCTTTCGATGACTGACGAGGCAGATTTTTTCACGCAGTAGGTCGCCATTTCTTTCTGCGGTAGACCAGTTGCCATCCAATGGGAGAAGAGGGTTCTTGCCTTCCCCAAGGGTATTAGCACCTAAGTGAATGTAATGGATTCGACTGGAATTCGAACTCGGGTTTCCTCAATCCGAGCCGCTATCCATTATTCCACCAGACCTTATTGCTATAAGTACAATCCTTAAAATGGATGTCATTTTGTCATAAAATGCTTTGACACGTCTGTGTAAAAATCAATATTCGTGAATCTATGCACTAAGTATTTAACTCACAATATTATAAATATTTGTAGAGCTACTGTTAGCATTTTGTAAACTTTTCTAGATTAATAATTGTAATTTACGAAAAGCTTAGTCTGACACAAGTCGACAAGTTTGAGGTAGCCAGTAGACTTTCCAAGCTGAGGTAATGAGATTCAGTAATTATTATATATTATTTCCCCAAAAGTTTCCTTTTTCGGCTTTAATCAGATTCATTATGGCAAACCGGTTGTTGGCCGTTATGATGTACGGAGGAAATATGACCCCACATCCCCACATCATAAAAAAAAAAAAAAAAAAGAAAAAAGCTACACGACGTGGTTCGACAAATCATTGACTATTTAAAACCAGCATTTTGATCTATTTTAATTTCAACTATTAGGTTGGTGCAAAAATAATGACGTTTTATCACATAGTAACATATGTTAGAAACCGTCATTATTTTTGCACCAACCTAATAAATAGGATCAAGATTTATACAATACCACCTAAGCTTACATTATCCAGGCACAAGGCTTTAATACAGGGGCACCGAGCGAAGATAACATGTTCATTCAGTGCACTGTGGCAAGCGCTGAATCATAAGTTGAAAGAACAATTCTAAAATGTTTATATAAAAGAAAAGAACACGGAAGATGCTGCATTTATAAATTACAATTACACTGCATCCTTTTCTCACTTAGCGACCAACTAAAAAAATCTAAAATAAACTGAAAGCTATTCAGAAATTATTTTAATAATTCTGTTAATTTTTAAATGCATATATATATATATATATATATATATATATATATATATATATATATATATATATATATGAATGCATGTATATTAATTTATTCGTGAAGTAGTAGTCAGGTACAACTTCTCACTTAGCGACCGATCAAACCGTTGGAATGTAACCTGATCGTTAGAGGAAGAAGTGTGATTGTAATTAAACCTAAATTCTGCATAGAAATGGTTGTTAAACGATAAGAGGACTTTGATGTGATAATGGTTAACAAGTTTTATCTTTAGATCAATTACCAGAGAGTTCGATCTACACTGGGTCCTCCATACTTGCAGCCTTATGTCACGCAATATAAGCTACGTTTTGTAAATCCCTCAAAAAAAAAAAAAACAAAAACAAAAGAGTTCTGTCTTCTTTAATGACTCAAAGTGTCACTTTTAAAAGTGGAAAATAAATTTGAAAGATATGATATGTGACAGAAAGTTCAAAACTGACCTGTCCTTTTGTTTCCCCTTCTTGCAAACAAGCACATCTTGGCGTAAATATCGCCAAATGATAAGAACACACACACAAAATAATGGTCATCAGTGAACCGAGATGATCATGTGATAGAATTGTATGCCTCATTATTCGTTATTCAAAATTTGTTGTTTACTTGCATTTAGTATATTCATAAACGCAATTGAAAGAACAACAAAGAACTCTCTAAATATACAGAGAAACGGAAACATTCAGAACTGTTATCATTTTTTTTTTTTTCTGTAAGCCATTTTCCGCTAATATTTATTTTGTAATCCCCTGTTCATAACTAAAAACCGTACCCGCTGATTTTGCCTGCAAAAATTACTTCTCTATTTTCTTTACACGTTCATTTTGGGTAGTTGCTGTTTTTACTCTGGCTAATGACCGAACCCTGTCTTTATATCATACCGAAGCCACCCCCCCTTAGTCACAGTTACTCAATAAGATTACTTCACATTTTTCTATTTTTTTTCCATCACCTTCAGATGGACAGTAAATACTGATCATAATCAACCTACCCAGACCAGCTCCATACGCTAAAAATATCAATGGGGTGAGAGATAAGAGCGTATGCATATTAAGGTCAACTTTGGCTTCTAGCAAAGGATAGGTGGAGGGAAAGATTCCTCAAGATATCATATCATATATATATATATATAGATAGATAGATAGATAGATAGATAGATTAAAAGAAAACAAAAATAGAGTGTGAGGTGAATAACGAGAGAGGGCAGTCAGTGTACTTTTATGTTAATTGAATATTTTGACAGGCATGGGGCTCTGAACGAAGTTGATTTAATTGAGAGTGAGAAAGAGAAAAGAGGACAAAATACGTATGAAGCCGAGAATTCGAAATACTTCATTTCGAGAGCCAAAAATTTTCACGTTCAAAATGATCCAAAGATCATTTTGAACGTGAAAATTAATTAAGTAATTCTTTAAATTTGTCATTTGAAAAATACCGCTTAGGCCAGTTTTAATCGATTTATCATTTACATAAGTTTTTTTTTTCTTTTTCTTAATGAAAAAAATCCCAATATTATAAAGGCATGTAGGTCATTTTATGTCCCTGTAAAAATAAAACTTTTAAACATGTGGTCAACATTATTAAGATCCTTATAGTTTTATTCTGCCCAGCAGAAGAGAACGCAGAGTCAAGAGAGGCTTACAATCTTCGGATTATATTGTTTCAGTTTCAATAGGCCAAACTTTCCGATGTTGCCCATTTATATAGAAAAATAAATTTAATTTGAAAAGTAGAATTTTTTAAAATGTTTTCTCTTGTTTCCCTTCTTAGCTACATTTTTTTTCTCTCTCTACAGCGTCTATTTTTAATTTTGGTTAATAAGCGAATCATCATAAAAGAAACTCATTAATGCAAAACACAATAAAATTATTAAACATATTGTATGTTTACAGAAAAAAATCTTAATACAATCACTATTATTGAGGAATCAAAACAATGCAGAAAAAAAAAAAAAATGATAATTTCGGATTAGGCATAATCCTCTAACCCATGGCTTTATCACGAAGACCAATAATGACCAAAGGGAAATGAAAACCATATTCTCACATGACTTTATGTCGTCATAAAAATTTTTCCATTGAAGCTTTTTTAAACTTAGCATTGTTTCAGGATTTAATGACAAGCTCGTTTTTTCTACGCGAGAATTGCACAATACGAACCTATTTCAATGTAATGGCGTTAGCCTTAAAGAAATCCAATGTTCAATTTGGTGCAGATCCGATTTACACCTAGATTTGTATTCATTACAGAGATCACAAGAAAAGGCTCTGAACAAGCTTTCAATTTTAATTCTGTAATGTCGACATTAAGCAGTATCTATCTTTACACATAAAAATAGATCTGCTACTGAATTCATAATCTTTCTGGACAAATTATTTTAATTGAAACCTAATCAGAGCGTATCTTGTGATTTTTCCCTACATAAAATATTCTTCTATGATCATGGGAGTGAATAAATGCCTATGAATTTTAAGATGCTTCGAATATTTTGCCAATATAAAACTTAAATGATAGTTTAGATTAGCGATTCAATCCAATAACTTTAATCCTTCATCAGAGCTTGAGCCGTAACTGTGTAACCCACTGTAAACCCTGAGCTAAATATAGTAGCGACAAAACCTGCTTTGAAGCTGGGATCGTTTTGCGTACTCCCTAGTAACAGTAGCTGGTGTTCGAGTAGAGATAAAAAAAATTTCAAATGCTCATTTTCAAGGCATGTAGAATCTCTTCACATGAAAGAGAAACAACCCAATCTTTATTTATTTACAATACATCCGTTTCAGATTTGCAAATATCAAAGAAAATTGTTAGAAAACCAGAGAAGAGTAAGCCATAATTTGTGTGTGCGTGTGTATGTAAACTAAAATCCGTGTTTAGCTGATCCGTAGATAATAAGCATTTATTTAAAAATTATATTCAGAAACAGGATTTTTACTGCGTTACAAGTTGTAAATTTCACTATTTTTGAAAGCCCGACGTTAATAAAATTACCATTTTTGTTTTTGTTTTTTTTATTAAAAAAAAAATAAACTTTACTAACTTTTCTAATAATAAGAAAAAGACTAATTACTTATGCACTTATAATATAATTAGGTTTTGGAACGCAAAAGACAGATATTTCTAATTTATTATATAATCTCTTTAAATTTTCTACGCTTCTAAATTAGTCGATGATTAAGTACTTAATGTGTAAGCTCGCTTCATTCAGTATTTTATCATCGCAGTTTTTAATACATGCCATAACATTAATAAAACTATTAATTAAATTCGCATGGTGTGCTCTACGTATTAATCTGAAAAGCACGCTATATTGAACAATTCAGATCTGGCAAAATCTACTCAGAATATGATTGCAAGAGCAAGTAATCATTGCTTTGTGGCCACAACCCTAGGGTCACTTCATCTAAACACGAACAACTATAACAAGTAATTGGTTCGAGAGATAGGCCTATGGATTTGAAATTTTATCCGAAATTCAATGTAATCATCGTTCATTACGATTTTAAAGCATTTACACCATCAAAGTCATTCATCTGCACTCACAGACATTAGTGATCCTTAAACCTAGTAGAGCGCTTACATAAAAAAAAACAATAAAAAAAAAAAAATAGGGCACTTTTTTTTTAACTGAACATAGTGACGGTAGCAAATATTTGTTGATGACGAGAATTTTGATTTGTGGGACATTTTTAAAGAAACGGAAAAATATGACTACCAATATTGTTTTTTTTTTAAGTTTTCTCCCTGGCCAATAGTGAAGAATTTGTGAAAATTATTGTTAATTGCACTCTTCTTAATCGTAAGCCTTTCAAATTAGTTAAACTCTTTAGATGCTAATCAAACACTTGAGTGTGCTGTAAAAATATATCACGTTCTTTTGATCATGAATTTTATGCAATAAAATAAAATACTTTTATTAGGAATTAATATTCAATTTCAATTTTTAAATTAAACAAAGAAAAAAAGGCAATAATTACACAGCAATTGTGTTTCTTGGGAAATGCGACAAAAACAAAAAATTAAAAAAGATGTAAATATTTATTAGAGAAAAAATACTTTTACTTTTGATAATAAAAAAGGAATAAAAAAATCGTTTATATACAAACCAGTCATCCAGTGAAAGTGGCATTTTTGAGAAACCGATCAACAAGTTTTAAGTTTTATACAGAATCATGAATCAAGAAAACAATAATAAATACAAATTTGCCTTTTATGGCAAAGAAGGCGTTTAGGGTTAGGGTAACTGATTTTTTTTTTCTATCTTTAATAAGAAGACTAAAATGCAATGTCGGCTTCGTGCTTCGGGCCTTGCATAATCGAAATTTTTTTGTCTTGGTAAATAAGGTTTGCGCCCCACTTTCTCCGAGCGATTTTTCTAACAAACACCCACCCCGCTTCAATTAAAATAATTTCCATAAATTTCTAGAGGAAAAAATAACTTGCGTCATAATTTCACATGTAAAATAGATTAGAAGGGAATTGGGTAACCTAGGGCTTCTTGTTAGAAAAGCTGTGCGTGCGCATCTGTGTGCACGAGCGTGTTCCTTTTAGTTTTAAAAACAAGGATGTTAAAATATTTAGTAAAATAAAATAGGTCGATAATTTGAAAATAGATTTTCTTAAAAGAAAAACAAATTATGTTTACTTCTGAGCATGGGTAATCAAAATTTCAAACAAAATGCAAATAATTCAATAATTAGAAAAAAAATAATTAGAAAACTAAATCCTAAAAAAAAATAAACAAAAGTTTTTAAAATGATAAAATGAAATCAATCGAACTTACATTAAATGGCATCACACCTTTATCAGGCACAAAAAAAAAATCTATCTTCCCCTTGAAGCTAGCTAGTTGGCTGACTGACTGTATCAGTTGGGTGAGTGACATAAGTTTGTAAAAAGGGAACTCTTGAGATGCTTCGAGTAATAAGGGAATAAGTGGTCTTCTCATGAGGGACACGGAATACGAAATGCTCCATAGGTAAAGGGTTTTAAAATTGGGCGGAGATTACAGGTCGTGACGTTGATGGGAAAAGAATACGTAAATAGCGAGCGAGAGAGAGAGAGGGAGTGTTTTAAAGAGAGGTGGGGGGAACCTTATAGTTTCAAAAAGGAACGCTTACAGTGCTGTTAAACAGTTCTTTTTAAGCTTGTATATTTGTTACATGAGCGAAGTTAAGCGCCAACGTTAGCGTGATGGTTAACAAGCTGACTACTACATAAAGTAAATGATCATACAATCAGGAATTTACTTCCGATTGAATATGGCTTCACTTTATGAGCGCTTGACCGAAAGATGAATGTTGCAATGAAACGCAACAGCTGAGAAAATTAATAAAAGAATTTAATTAAATTACTTTTCTTTAAAATAAATGGTCTAAGAGGCGATTTTTTTAAAATAAAGTTAATTTTTTTTGTTTGAAGGCTTAGAAGAGAAAATAGAATATGCTCAGCTAAAAACATTGGAGAAAAGGGTTTCTTTTTTTTTTAATTAATTTGTGTGTGTGTGTATTTTTTAGTTACGTTTTTTAACTATTTTGTTTCAATAAAACGTAAAAAATACATTTAAAAATTGTCAAATGATTTTTCTAACTTTTCTAGTACAGTGTAACCCGGATATAAGAGAGTTGTCGGGACCGGAGAAGAAGTATCTTATATCCGGGTTTGGTCTATTTTGTTTAGGTAAGTATGGCTCTAATTTGGGACCAGATAAAATCTCTCTTATATCTGGGTCTCTTATATCCGGGTTACACTGTATGGATCAAAAATAGTAAATGAATGGTTACTCAACAAACTGGGATAGAAAAAAAAAACGGAACTTACCCTCTAGGTCATTCAGAGTTGAAGAAAAGAAAAAACAAAAAAAAATCCAAACATGCTCGAACATAGTACACTGCTGTTCACCAAAAAGAAAAATTAATGTAAAAAAAAAGAATCCTTTTATGTTGAAAATTACATAAAACTGTTGCTGTTAAATCTTGTTTTCAGTTTATGGATTAAAAAACAAAACCTATATAAAAAAAATTCAATTCTGGTGGGGGCGGTTTTATTTTGAGCTTGAATTTAGTCTGAGATTTGAAAAGCATTTCTCATCCTCTTCACCAGCCACAAATAATGCAGATGAATTTACTCTTGTAATTTTTTAATCAGCTGTTAATTAATTAATACTTATAATTGCAATCTTACACACTCCTCGAAAAGTTCAGCTACATTGTGCAACAAGTCGTAGAAAGCTTTCTAAAGCTTTTTAATAACATTTATTAAAAATAAAAAAATGCTCTTTAAATGAAATACTATACATTAATCATGGAGCGAAAATAATAACAAAATGAAGATTTTAAAAAATAAAGATAAATTATATGAACTCTTTCTTTACCAAAATTTTACTTTCAACGGATACACAATCAAAAAACTTAGCTTTACACATTAACAATAACAATTCCGGTTAGTAAAACAAAAAAAAAAACAAATGTTATCTACTAATTGAAATCCTATTCCAATTGAAGAGAATTTGCTTTTGTTCCAGAAG
The DNA here is from genome assembly GCA_963932145.1 of Acanthosepion lycidas. Taxonomy (NCBI): domain Eukaryota; kingdom Metazoa; phylum Mollusca; class Cephalopoda; order Sepiida; family Sepiidae; genus Acanthosepion; species Acanthosepion lycidas. The sequence continues at coordinate 110,992,922 of OZ010580.1, read as the reverse complement.
TAATAAACGCTTTCAGATTAATATTCAGAATGAAGGAATTATTTAATTTCTATCACATTCCACACAGAGAAAAATAAAAATCAAAAGCCATTAGTTTAGGTTTGATTTTAATAAGAGGAACGTTAAAAATTCAAGTAAACAAACATCAAAAAATGTCTACACCACACTCGACTGCAATATCCCGAAATTCTTATTTTCATTTTTAAAGAATGAAGAAATTACGAGAAAAAAAAAGAGCATACACGCAGTATATCGCGTTTTTATTTCCCTTTAAGGTATCTTTTGAATGAGATCTGCAAAATCTATGAATAATAATAGAAAGGGATTTCAATGCGAACATTAATTATTGAATACAAAGTCTTTTTCTTTCTTTTTTTTCTACTATGTGTGCTTGTTTCTCAATAGTTAGTTATGTCGACATGGCAAGTTGGTAACGCAAGGCCATAATCAGCAAAGTGCCTCTAGTGACGAACTAAAACCCCTAAAAAACTTTATATGTTGAAATTATGCGTTTAATAATGATGTATGCGTAATAGAGCAAACTTTTTATTTTTAGTGCGTATTGGTGAGAATATAGAGAGAAAATGCGTGTGAATGCGTAATTTAATTATTATTAGGCAAGTGTTTAAATTACTAAAAAGAAGGAAAATGTATTTTAAATGGTGTACGTTCTTATCTGTTTTCATAAATACATATTGTTAATGTTAAACCCGCTGACATCTTTTCTTTCTTACATTCTCTATTCTATGTGTGTTTATGTGAATGTTAAAAATGTGTATATATCAACTCGACATAGTTACATGAACTGACTCTAGTGTCAGGTTTGTGTGTAACTGGCTATGTATGTGTGTACGACTAATTATTGTATATTTCAATACTATTATTTTACTTTTTTTTAATTCTTGGATTATTGAAAGAAAAAAAAAACCCAGAGAGGACTAAAGCGGATCTAGTTGAAGATAGCAACAACTCCAAGCTAAAAATATAACAGTTGCTGTATATGCTGCTGTTAAATACACACGCAGGATTCATATAGCCATACACATAAAAAACTTGACAGAAACTTCACCACGAAAAAGTGACTCACAAATACACACGCAATGACCGTATTTTGACCCGCTAAATTTAGGCCACGTTCTCGAGAGTAAGTAGCAGTGTAAAAAAGAAAGAAAAAAAAAGAGGAAAAGGGTAAGTACAAAGAATTGAACAGCGATAAAGGCTTTGACTTCACCCTTCCTCCAAACAGAAAAAAAGAAGATTTTTAGGAAAGAAGCTATGCGAAAAAAATATTACGAATTAGGTTACATACATCGAGAAGATAGGAACAAACAAACAAACAAAAAAAAAAAAATATATATATATATAAAGAGAGAGGGCGAAATTCTTAACTGAATTGATTCAATTGATCTGGAAAGGTTTGTTACTCTGGCTGGACAAAGATGATAAATTCTTGTTCGGGCTTAGCTTATTTTGAATAAAATATGCTTTTTTTTTTAATTAAGCGTTTTATAAGTTAGTAAAAATGATTGTTTTTTCCCGTAGTTCTCATACATAACATAACTTACTGATTTTTAGTAGATTTTTAATTAATACTATAATTAAATTTTACCCATAACAATTTTAATTTCCAAAAAGGCAAGAGTCCAGATAGTACAATATATAAACAAAAACGAAATATACTATGAAATATTAACCAGCCTTGGAAATGGATGAATAACGTAGCAGAAAGCGCTTGTGACAATAATCCCTAAGAACAATATCTAGAAACGCTTCTTAGTCCTCATAAAAGGAAAACCGTAAAGAACTCTAGAAAAACTGAACAAAAATTTATAAAATACTCTTTGTTCGTTGTATTCAATGAAACATGTAAGGTTTGCTGCCCAAATATACAATCTGTGTAGCTAGTAAAATGTATTAACCAAAAACGTTCCATGGACAATTTCTCCACACACCAAATCCTCAAAAGTGAAAATTTCTAAGAACGCAAGAAAAAGTGAAATAAAATAAGAATTCCCAAAATATTATTTATCCGTCATATTTAACGAAACATACATAAAAGAAGGGTTGCTGCCTAACTCTATACAACAAACCACGAATTGTTTTTGGCTAGCTGTCGAAGACACCTTACAAACCACTCCTCATCGACAGAGTACTGAAAAGGTCTGGGCCGAGACATCCACATATAATAGCACCATTGAATCTTTCATTACTACTAATACAACCACTCACAAGTGTGAATAAGTATCCAGTCATGAAGTAAGCGATCACCATCCTAATCTTGACACCGACAGATGAGTTATAGATTAAACAAGCATATCTCGCAAATCGTTGGTAATGAGTTTCTCTTCCTTCCTTCTATAAACGTTAGCTAAATGCGTGTCTGAGTGCGCGTAAAGCCTACATGGACTGTTCAAAAGCGGCCATTAATTTTTCAACCTTCAGTACTTATGAAACAATAACAACGTCAGCAAAAAAAACAAAAAAAAACAATCAAACATTGATTCACATACATATTTGTCGGAGTTACTTTTACTCTATAAATAGCAGTAGACTTCTTGCTTTCCTTGTGAATATCAATGGGATGTGATCTCAACAAGAGTCAATAGAATTTGAACTAAGAATCATCGCTTACATTTTCCAAGTAATGACCTTGTCAAATCCGACTCCTTAAATGTCTGTGTATGTTCGCGCACGTGTTCTTGTATGTTAAAAGATATAATTGCAAAGACAATATAGATGCTTTTAATAGGCCTTTAATTTGTACACACACGCAAAAAAAAAGGTGCTTAAAAATTGTCCTTTCGACCCACGTACCAATAGCTGACCAAATTACCGAAAAAGAAAAAGCGTTTTAACTCCTCCGTCGAGAACTTTTCAATGTCCTTCGAATAAGTTAAGAAAATCGAAGTGAAAAAGAGTTTTCGATAGACGCGTTTCGACACCTAGGTCTTCAACCAACTAAAGTGATGTTTACGTTGATGTAATTACACATACACATTAGGGAGAGCGGGGTCCAATGATTGTGTATTTGCTTAACATTCGCAAATACACGTTACCTGTAATAATGACTGATATAGTACCTCTGTTAAGCTGTCTTATGTGCAAAATTGTTCAAATGATCGTCCGTTCTGAGCGCTTTCGGCTAATCAGTTAGCCATTTTCTTTTTGTACGCATATAAGAAAAATACAATAAGAAACTTATTTTGAAATAATTTGTTGATCATGTTAATGAAGCATCTCTCTCTCTCTCTCTCTCGGTTAATATATATATATATATATATATTAACCGTATGTATGTATGTGTGTGACAAAGTAGAAAAAGTTTTCGTGCGACGCGTTTCATCCTTTAGGATTTTAAGGCATGAAACACGTCACTCGAAAACTTTTTACATTTTGTCATATACCTGCCCTCCGAAATTGTTCTTAATATATGAAAATATATATATCGTTATCCCATGGAAAATATATGGGATATATATATATATGTATGCGTGTGTGTGTGTATATATATATATATATATATATATATATATATATATATATATATATATATATATATATATATATATATATCCCATATATTTTCCATGGGATAACGATATATATATATATATGTGTGTGTATATATATATATATATGCGTATATATATATATATATATATATATATATATATATATATATATGTATATATATATATATATATGTGTGTGTGTGTATATATATGTATATATAAATATATATATTATATATATGTATATATTATATATATATATTATAAATATATGTATATATATTATGTAAATGTATATTATATATATATATATGTATATATATATTTATATATAATATATATATTTGTATATATATATTATATAATATATATATGTACATATTATATTATATATATATGCATATATATTATATATATATATATATATATATATATATATATATATATATATATATATTCATGAGAGATGGAGAAATCCTCATTTTCCACGTCGAAATAAATATTTTCTTTAAACTTTGAAAAACGCCTAGATTACGCTGATTCTTTGAATCACTGGAATTTTACAGAATTTATTCAAAAATGTTTGTTTCGCTTGAACAAATCGAAATCTATTGTAGAGAAAGGAGTTATTTACTAATTTTTTATGGTTATTTTTCCATTTTTGCTTAGTCTGATACAAAGTAACAAGTATGGGTCATTCAGTTTGTTTAACGAGCAATCTGAGCTAGAAAAATTGGAGGACCCAATGATAATCGCTGGGAGGCCAAAGGATAATTTCCTCCTAACCGAACAAATGAAAATTAACCATTTTTGATAGCTTTAATAAAAATAATGTTTAAAAAAACAATTTCTTTTTTTATTTGCAGTGTCTCTTCATGACGTAGGCGATCATGGTCCTGTACATGTTTCTGTCCATTGTAGCTCTTAATATGTTTTGTCTTTTTGTTATTTCTCTCAAACTCTTTTCTACCATCCATTTGCTCAACCCAATCAAGCATGTTAGTCGCTGACGCGTGAAAACACGATATTTAAAAAACGACAAAGCACAAAAAACAAAAAAAAAATAGAAAAAAACTTTCTGGCAATGTCTCATGAAACACGAGAATACTGAGATCTTGGTCAGTTTGTATTTAGGCTCCCACCGGAAAACGATTCGAAATATAGATGGAATCAAATGGGCATAAATTAAATTTATAGTTTACAAAAGGATAGAGTTAACGAAGACAATCACACAACATTCATTGTAATTGCAATATACACAAAGTAAAAACAAGTTCTTTTTTGGAGGATGATTATATTTTAGCGAAGCTGGCAAGAAATGGCTTCGTCTTACAGGGAGAGCCGTAGCAATCGGGGGAGGGGATTTAATCGACCGAAACTCTCAACAGGTTATCATTAAGAATGGATGCATCGGCGCAAAGTAATCCTTCCTTAGAAAGTCTGGATAACGATAATCATCATCATCATCATCATCATCATCATCATCATCATCTTTCGACCTCCCTATGGTTGGTCGGGACTCCATTGAGACTATTTTTTACACACCGTACGGTCCTGCAATGCTGTCCCCAGACCCCCTATGTCCAACCCTGAGTCCCGAGCTATTATGACTGTGAATTAGTGAATGACCTTGAGCAGTGATTTAGATGCTTCTTCAATTCACCATACCCATAAACTTATGCCAGACTAAACTTAGTAAATAAAAATGGACGTCTACAGAACATTTCTGACGACCAAAGATAACTGTTTTACAAAACTATTCTACATTTGAATCATTCTTCTTCTTCTTTTTCTTCTTCTTCTTCTTTATGGATCAAGATGAAAACGTAATTGCTAACAATTCTGGACGTTCCTCTACATACAAAAGACGTAACCTTCTAATTTGAACGACATCTCGGGTTTCAAACTCAACCCAATTATCTGCTTATTCACAGTCGAACACGAAGTAATCCAACTTTCATATCCAGAATTCGAATCTTCAATGAATAAGCATATATGCTCTAGCATTTGTTTAAAGTCGTACTCCCTCCACAACATTTACACAGTGATTACTGTCATTATTATTTTAGAGAGCAGTACTGAAGCAAAGTGGCACTGAGAGACAAATACAATGAAGTCCAATATACCAGTCATGATAAAGGCACATGCATCACAGTCAAATGTGTTCAATGCTGATAGGTTTTGATAAAATCAGCGTATATGGTTGCAGGAGTGGGAGCAGCTAGTAATACATTCAGGTTAGATAACCTATTATCAAACGGTTTCCGATTGACGGTGTTTCCAAGTACCTAGCTATGACTCCCTATTAACTTTCACTGCTTGCTTCTTCAAAGTTTAAAAAAAATAAGGATACAACCCTATCAGTATCTAGTCATAGTGCAGACCACGCTACTCCTGCACAGACCGTCAGCCGTTAGGGGACATGCTCAACTGGTTAGGGTGAGGCAAAACTTTGATATTTACTGTAATCTTTCTTTATTCAGTACATGTTAATACCTCCAGCCCAGATTATGCGTTTATTAGGTTGGTGCAAAAATAATGACGTAATAATGTCGTTTTTTGACGTTAAAAATACGTCAAAAAAACGACATTATTACGTCATTATTTTTGCACCAACCTAATATTATTATTATTATTAGTATTATTATTATTATTATTATTATTATTATTATTAGTAGTAGTAGTAGTAGTAGTAGTAGTAGTAGTAGTAATATTTATACACGTATATGAATATTTAAAACAATTATCTCTCCAAGCCAGTGGTTCTCAATTTTTTTTTTCTCTGAGCTGCATTTTCGGAATTAAAATTTGCTCGTTCCTTCCTCACCAAAGAAAAGTCCTGTTGAAAAGGCGAAAGCAGCCTTATGGCAAAGAGAGAGAGAGAGAGAGAGAGAGAGAGAGAGAGAGAGAGAGAGAGAGAGAGATGGGGGGATTAAGGGAAGATAACCGCGGATTCGAAGTCAGAACATTATCATTGATAACTCTCTCCTACAATTTGCGGACCCTACTTACTATATCCTTAATATTTAACATAATAAAAAATATTACAATTTCAAAATCGGTCATTAATTATCTATAACTATTTACACTGAGTATCATGCATGCAATTACAAGTAACCCAAAATAATATTTTAAATTTTGAAATAGCCTCTTCCGTCGCACCTTTTGGGGACCATTGCTCTAAGTCGATACAATCTATCTTTAAATCCATGTAAAGATTCAGTATATACATAACCATATAAACGGAATACACGTAACCAACTATGTATGTACGTATTGATATCTATTGATTTGTTATTGAATTGTAATCAAATGATGAAATAATTTAGTGGAGGAAGGGTGACACTGGTTGTAATAACAGAAAATAACAGTGGGGATATTTGTTGATTAAAAAAAAGGTAAAAATAAATCACAATTCTACTGGGGAACGCATGATGAAGGAAGGAAAAAGAAGAAACAAGAATAGTTATTTTAAAATTGTTATCAAAATTCATTATTAAATAATAGTTTGTTTTCTCTCTTTATTTTTACGTTTTTATTGCGAAGGGCTTCTAAAGCTTTTACGTTATTAATTAATTCATTTATCCACGTATCTTTCGTTATCTGTGTTTGCTAAATGATCCCACAATCGATTTTTAGTATTGGGGGAATTTCATTTTGTTTAAATTCCTTTATTCTTTGTAATTGCTTTCCAATGAAAAAATGTACGTATTGTTATTCTGACTTGGCAATCGATTTTCATCACTAACATGAACTCGATAATAATAGTCACAAAATAACAATACAGTTAAATATTAAAATAATAAAAGCGTTAAAAATAATAAAAAAAAATGTAACAATATTATCACAACAATAGTCATGATATACAAATGAGAAATGAAAAATTTTTAGCTACCGATCATTTAAAGTACTAATATTATTTTAGCTAGCAATAACCGCCAATAAGAATAACACTATTAAAATTAGACACGTTAGAAATAATCATTGCAGTTAATTAGTATATACCAACTACTCTACAATGATAGTACTAATTGTGACATTAATTCAAAAATCCAATCCTAATGTTAACGTTATGATATGTTGACAACTGTAGCCATGGAAGTGACTGTTAAAAAGCGACGTCGATATGCATGAGTATAATGAAACAAACAGATAACTTCGAAACATCTAAAAGCCTTCTTTTTTTTTTTCTGCACACCAGCGTGTCCCAACGGAACACTTCGAAAAATATTGGATTCACTCTGGGTTTCTTACGGTCATTACCGAAATTAAATATAGTTTTGTTTTGTCATTGTTCGAAAATGAAAGTAGATTGATTAATCTTGAGGAAGAATGTAAATATCGCGACATCATGGCAGTTGAAAAGGCGAAAGCAGCCTTATGGCAAAGAGAGAGAGAGCGAGATAGAGAGAGAGAGAGAGAGAGATGGGGGGATTAAGGTATAGGCGATCAATATTTGATCAACAAGAATCAAAGGTCATTTGGTTAATATTTCAATGTTTATCACGTCATACTTTTCGGACAGTATGACTGTAAAGAGACATTTTCTCCGTGGAAGTGCATTCATTAAAAATCATCTGGAACGGCAAATAATTGTGAATGATTTGAATTAAGGTGAGATAAGCGAAAAATATTTAGACTTAAAAACGGGTTTCTATTTTTACCCATTCTGATGTTTTTTTTTTTGGTGGGGGGTCGGTTAATAATATTAAGGTGATTTTTATTATGTATAAATTTCGATAATTATAAGGTCATAATTTTTTTACAGATTAAATTTCACAAGAAATGCTTTTAGTGTGCATGCGCGACGTTTGAAGTGATTTGACAGAATTTCACAGCCGATACATAATCATGTTTTTATATAAGAACCTCACTCGGAATAGTTAAATTAAAAATAATTATTTTGCTACTCTAGGAAATGTTGGTATTAAAATTACTTTTAATTTGATTGACTGATTTATTTTTGCGTCTTATCGTTGAACCGCCTTCTGGGTTATTCTAATGCGAATTTTGGGGATTGTAGTAATAATTTTCTATTTTTATTTTGCGAATGAATATTGCATTAACATTTTTTTCAGAATAACAATGATTTTTTCAGATATGTCCTACTATTTAACCCATAGGTGGAAAGAGAAGAGTGAATGTAATGTGTACTCGATTGAAATTTGAACTCGGCCTTCTCAATCCGAGTTGTTATCCATTACACCATCCACACATCCACTTTTCCGCCTAAAAAAAAAAAAACAAAAACAAATACTTATAAAAGAAATTTAACATATGCTCGTTTTAAAATTCTTCTATAAACAAATCAATAGGCCTTTGAATATTGTCCGATTTGTTAGGTGAAAATCTATTATTATTATTTTTATTTTCTTTGCTTTCTGGCGTTTACACATTTCTTTCCGGGTCCCACCCAGGGACCTAAGGTTAGAAATGGCATCATGACACTTTTCACTGACAAAAAAAAAAAATCGTAAAGTGTGGGCTGTACTTGTCAGAACAATTTTTTGTATCTCCTTGAGGCATTTATTATTATATAATGATTCATTGATTTGTGTGTGTGTGTTTACCTTAGTTTTTATACAGCGTTTCGTCTGTTGAACCCCTCACCCTGGCCTTCTTCAGGTGTCTATCATTTCTGATAACGGTCCAGGAATTTAGAACCAAAACCATTATTCAATGAATAAAATAAAATATTAATTTCGAAATTCCCGGAAGAGCTCCATCTAAAGAAAGCCGAAGAATACAATAATACGATAATAACAATCAAGATGAAATCTGAATAAATCAATTGTATTATTATAATTTTCATCTCTGACTTCATTCTTACATTCTTATTTTCTACCTTCGAAATATTATCTAATAATATGTTTAGCTTGTTGTAGAACGATGAGTCTCGATCCTCATTGGGCACAAATATGTATTTGTGTCAGCAACTCTCCATTTATAGATCAGTTTTAAAAATGAAATAAAATTCTTCGAAAATGTTTGCTTATGTGCAATACTTAGAAATGGAATAATTTTAGCAGAAACACAGGGTTTCCCATCTTGAACATTTCATAGTAAACCATAAAAAAATTTCAGGGGAAACCCCCTTGCTATGGGTTAAACAGGACACATTGGGCTTCTCTAGCCTTGCGAGATAGCCAGTCTTGAAGTCTTATTCTGAATTTAAAACAAAAATAACCTATCATATTTCCCAAAACTTATGGCATTTCACAGAGATTTAAAAGGAAAGTCGTGGAGAACCAAAACTCTCTATGTACTGAAGGCAGATGGTATCTGTCAGTCGCTTGTGAGATTTACAAATTTTTGCTGGGCCCTACTTGAACATCAATTATTAGTGGCTAGGTTAATTAACATTAATTAGATCGAAACCAAAGAGTTATCGATCCAGGCAACACTTTTCCCTTGAATTTAAAAGGTATCGTGTCAGAGCTAATCCACGATTTCAGAAGCGTTCCAAAATGGGACCTGAGCGATTTTTAGATCAACTAGCAAATCCGCGTGGAGCCCCACTTTTAAAAAAGTACATTTGTCAATTTTCCTTTCGTGTAGACCTAAGAAAAATAGCCAGATAGGAAGTTCATAAATTGCAATATAGCATTTCTCTTTTCCTAAATAAATATCCGGTGAACAATGGTTGATCACATCTAAAATGTATTTTCAACCAATCATTTTTTTTTTTCACATATAACGGTGATTTTTCGGCATTTTCCCGCCTCGGTGAGTTTGGTTGGTGTGTGCATGCAATGTATGCATCAACTATTCTAGTAACATCTTCAACTTGCCAAAGGCGTATAAAATGCCCATTTCCATTTTCATGAATAACTGTTGCCAACTACATTACGATTGCATGAGAACGCATAAAACCTTTAGTTGTGCTCGACCATCGTTCGCCTAGAATTTATTTCTAAATATTAAGAATCCAGAAGTTAATATGGTACTGAGTTCTTTCTCTACCGTGTGCCAATGTAGCAGATTCCCTTAGGAGTTGCCTATTTTATCTAAACTATATAAAGAGGACACTGAAGTCAACACCCAGAGGCGACTGTCTGTTTCATGCTAAATGCAATCTCCAGAGCTACGCTATATTTCTGATATTGAGCACTTTAACCCATAAATATAGCATACCCTAAAACTATATTCTATCATATATATATGTATATATATATATATCTTATATCTGCTCTACTTTGTTTTGAGCACTCTTTTAAGAATAGTAATTGTTGGTTATTGGAATTTATTCCATATACACCAATCATATACTTGGGTATATATATATATATATATATATATATATATATATATATATATATATATATATATATATATATATATATATATATTCACAATACGATTTACAACTAAGCATGTTTCCAATGTTGTATTTAAAATTTTTACAAATGCAATTTAACTTTTAACTCATACTATTGGGCCTGTTGTATTATAACTGTTAATCACCTATTGAATGTTCACGGCCCCTGTAGTAACTGGCGATTCTCTCAATGAAAATTAAGTGACAAGTCTCTTCAGTTCTCCAGCACTTTTCATAAAATTCTGTTTTCGATTAATGCTGTCTTCGTGATGCTCCCTAATCCTGCTCCAGTGCCTTTTTCTTAGGCTCTGCAGAACCAATTCCAGTCTTTCTGTAACCAGTTCTATTACTGATACTTTCATGCACTATAACTATTTCACTTATTTGGTAAGGTTTTAATTATTGCTTAGTATTTCAAGTATCCTCCAATCTCTAGTAGCTGCTTAGACGCAAGCAATGTCATGGATTGGATAGGGTTAATCCTTCCTCCTAATCTCCAGTTCCTCCTAATTTCAACCTTCCTTAGTTTTTTGGCAATGTTTCAAGTGTGCCAGAAGGATTTTCATCTGCTACAGCTTCTCCAGCCGCCAGGGAAGGTCCTGGCATTCATTTGTTTTCGTTTTCTTCGGCTGAAACGGTTACGCCTACGTATAATTTTTTCTTAATTTTCTCTGGTTTGCAGTATATAATTAATAGATTTGTTACTTAGCTGATTGATGTTACCCTTCAGCATTCCGACTCCAGAGTTTCGTAGACAGACCGTTACATGATCGAACACAAATCGTTTTCATAATTCCAAATGTATGACTGTGCCTACCCTGCCTACTTTTATAATTTCTCTTGAGCCAGCTTAGGATGTTCTTTGCAGTCGTGACACTTTCTCGACTAAAGCTACAGCTTTTTGCTTTGTTCTTGGCCGAAATAATGAGAGATGTACTATGAAAACCAAGTCATTTAGTTTTCTTTCCGACTCCACCTCCCTCTTCGTTTCTGACTCACCTCCCCCCATTCATATTATTATTGTTAGCAGTCGTAAGTATATTCCTTCAACAAGAGAAAATAATTATAAATTGAGAAAATATGTATGTATTCATATCTGTTCAAAAAAAACAACAATGATTTCCCCCACATTTTTACAACTGCACGCGACTACACTTGTTTTTTTTAGCCGGATTCTGTTTTCCTTTTTTTTAAAAAAAAAAAAAAAAAGTGATAAAAAAACGAGAAAAAAAAAACGATTGTTCTTTCAATATAAATAAACAAAAAAAAAACTAAACAATAATTAAGAACAGATCAAACTGAAAATAAAAGTTAAAGCTTTCAAATTTGGCTTGAAATCGATTCTGTCTTGTGTGAATGACCACACACACATGCACACACACATGCACACACACGCACGCACACCAACCTGTGGCTTTGTAAACAAACAGTGAGTTGGCCTAATACAGTGGCCTAGTTACTAGCGGCGAAAGAACACATTGCATTGTTGGGTTACGTTGAAAGTGAAAGTAGATATGAAACAGAGAGGGTGAGGGAGAGAGTGTAAGTGAGAGTAGGGGTAGGAGTTTATATGGCCCACGAAGAAAGATAGGTCGGCTAAAATCTTCGTTGTTGGGCCGATTTGAAGATGCTAACGCTTTCATTTTTCATTTTTTTTATAGATTATTAGCCCTTTGACACAAATAAAAACGCCAGAAGAGTTCAGTATCGAATTGTTCGATCGATTTATGTTCGCATACATAGGACTAGATTGGAAAATCTAGAAAATGGGCGAAGAAAATCTGACGTTTGGTTATTTGGACAAATTTTGTAAATTGGGTCGGGCTAAGAACTTTTCAGCACATGTTAGTAATGTATGAACAAGAAGATTATATCGGAATATTAATAATGTCTTTCGTTTTTTTTTTCTTTTTCTTCTGTCCGTTAACTCTCTCTCTCTCTCTTTCTCTCTCCCTCTCTCGCTTTTTTTTTTCAATCCTCAAAACATTGACATGTGAGACTTGCAATATTACAGGTTTTCTTTCACATACAAGAAGAAAAACTTTAACTTACACAAGTTTTATGAAAATGTGTATATTACTATTACACGCACATATTCACAGATGCACACACTCACAATAGCATGTGTGCGATGTATATATTTAAAAAATAAACATTGATTTAAAAGAGGGTGGTAAAAACGAAGAAAAAAAACAGCGTGAAAAAAGGCAACATAAACAAATACAATCAAAATAATACACGTACAAAAACGTGTACACAATTAAATATTTACGAACCTTAGCACAGCTTAGGATTGTGATAGATAGCGGGTCGACGGCCGCTGAGTAGTACTGCTTTTGCGAGATTAGCACACGAACCATCACTTTGGTTCGCCTCACCAAACACGCGTGTATGTAATGGAGGATACGGAGTGATCGTGTCACTCAGAGTGATCGATAAAGAAACACGAAGAAAGAACGAAAATTCCGCTTCGAACTCACCTTCAAGCAAGAACGGAATATAACAACATAAAAAAAAAAACGAAGTAGTGTGCAACTGGGCGGAGGCGGAGGAGAAATCAAACAGAAAAAGAGGGCGAAGGAAGAGGGAGTTACGAAAAGAACACACACACACATATATAATATTAATAATAATAATAATATATATTCACGCACAAACATAAGCGAAATAAAGAGAATAATTATAAAAAAAACCAAAAAAAAAAAACTATCGTTCATCAATCCTAATTAGGCCAAAACAACGAAATTGACAAGAAGTGTTTATATAGTTTAAAAATCTATTTATTTCTCATCTCTGCAATCTTCATTTTCGTTTGTTCAATTAAGCCACCCCACCCGACCCCGGCACTCCACCCACGTTATTCACTCTACTATTCGCAACTACAGCTGAGCTAATTTTTTTTTTTTTTTCCCTTCCTCTTCAACCTTCTTCCTCCTCCTCCTCCTCCTCCTCGTGTAGTATTGCTTCATTCGTAACGCCTCTCTACACGTGGAGGTTTCAATCTAGGTCACAAATGCGGGTGTGCGGCTTGCGGTGAAAGTGTACGTGCAAAGCTTTTTTCTACACCGATCAAATTGCAACCGTACAAGGCCGGATACAAAAACGTCACATATGTTCGCTCTCAACACGCCGTACACACACACACACACACACACACACACACACACACACACACACACACACAAACAGATTATCTAAAGAGAATTATTACCATAAAAATTATATGCACACCTGCAGCAACAGATTTAAATAAATATCGACACATTAAAATTATTATTATTATATTCTTTCCATTTTTGTGATTCTTATAAACCAGTTTGATCTCAAAAATCACGTAAAACCCGAATCACATCAGTAAAAATCTCTCTCTCTCTCTCTCTCTCTCTCTCTCTCTCTCTCTCTCTCTCTCTCTCTCAACATGCATACAGATATACATACATGTGCATATAAGCATTCGGTAAGCCCAGGTTTAAGAAATTCTAAAAACACGCATATAAAAAAATATAAAGATTAAATTGAGCCATGAATCTATGTGTGCATATGCAAAGTCACGTATGAACACAAAAATGCGTGTATAATACGCCTACACCTACACACACCATACAAAACAACACACATGTATAAGTAAGCAAATATTTTGTTTGGCGTGCATTTTTCTACACTAATTGGTTTAAAAGGAATTCTGATTTGGTATTTAATCGTAACTAAAAACGTTAAAATTAGTTTCTATGCATATGGCTGGGTTTCGTAAATAGGACGGCAGTTTATCGTGTTCAATCCTGACGCTGGCACGTAGGAATTCTTTTTTTTTTTTTAAATAAGAGTATTATTTATTAAGTATTATTAATTATCGATAAGAGAGACAGAAGCAAGCGAAATTTTCTAACAAATATTTTCATAAAGGTCGATGGACGGGCAAATTGCTCTTCGGATTTGTGATCAGAGGGAAACAATTTTTTTACGATATTACCTAACGCAAAAATAAAGAAATTAATAAGATTTTTTTTTTTTATTTGTAACATTTAGTAGTAAAAATACTTTGTAAAATAATCGAATATTCCCCCAAACAGAAATTAGATGGCTTGTTCAAAATAGTATCGTGGCAAAAGTTGTAGTCATGACCGCCCTACTTAATAAAGTAGTAGTAGTAAATGGCCGTAACTACTCAATTATTGTAGAGAAAGCCTTGAAGAAGAAAAAAAAACTATCAGAATTTTTCTTTTAAAGATGAAATTTGTCTCCTACTAAGCAACCTAACCAACTTTAATTACGAGACATAACATCAGATTAGGTTCTCTATATATTTTCTTTTATCTCTAGATCTTAACTTGCAGGCAGTAATTAAGAAAGAATAAGGATGTAGCAGGAGAGCTTTCGGAATAATCAGGAGAATTTCAGAGCAACAAGAAGAGACTTTTTATGTCCAGGTGTGAATTAAAATACTCTTTTACGAGGACAGTCCTTATTCCTTGGAACGAGATGAACCAATCTATTTCTAGAAATGGAAGGTCAGAATTCTTCAAATTCATAACTGCATTAAAAAGCCCCACCCGCAAATCTTGTCAATATTAGCAATAGCAGCAACAGTAGTAGTAGTAGTAACAGCAGCTGTTTAGCACTAGTTGTTAAGTGGATAATTTTACACGCACGAGAATGACCCCCTTAGAAAACAAACTGAAAAATTACTGTATGCACTTTAGTACGATTCAGTGCATATTCTGTGTGCATTTAAGATATACCTGCTCATTCATTTTTTAGTTTTAGTTTTATTTTACGATCAGAAATGATCAAGTTCTTTCCTTTTGTAATGCAGTTTTTATCGAACCTCCAGGCCAGGCGTCCCATTCAGCTTTATCAATGACGAGATTACTCGCAATGGCGTTTTTATTTTTTGTTTTAATTTTGTATTTCTTATTGGTAACTCTCACTAAAAAGAAGAAAAATTAATAAGTATGGTTGTGTACCATGGAAACTTAGTGAAACTAGGGATTGGAATCTTTTTTTACGATACTTTCTCCAAAGACTAAGTTGGTACTAACTAACTAATTAAAAATGTTAAAATACCGATGTAAAAAAATAATTAAACATTTCTCACTAGCAGTTTCAAAAGACCGTTTATATCCTAATGACGTATCTCGCTTGCTAAAGATGAAATTAAAACCACAATGCATTTTTACATAACAGGAGATGATATGCCATTATGTTATAGCACTTGGTTAAAGCAAAATCCTCAGTTCTCAGAGAAGGTGGAGGAAGAGGAGAAGTGAACGGAGAGAAGAAGGAGTAGGAGGAAGAGGGGGAAATTAAAGAAGAGGATGAGAAAGGAGAAAGAGGGGAAGTGAACGAAAGGAGGAAAAAGAGAGAGAGAAAAGGAGAATAACACAATACAATAATACTATGTAAGTTTGCTCATAAGATTGATGCTTAAACAAGCTTGACCTAACCAGCACTTTTTATCCAACGAGTTAAACTCAAATTATTACAAACAAATATCTGCGATACATAACTTGGACAATCGGGCACAAAACATATATTACAATTCAACACACAATTTAGGTTTGCTTTTTCCACTCTAGGGATCGGGGTTCAAGTACAGACAAAATTCATGATTTTGAATGCCACACATTTTCAGTTTTGAAAGTTGGCGAAGCTCAATTTTCCTTCTCTTAACTGATATTGTTTAGTAAATAATACCTATAGGTGCATGACTATCGTTATCTTTTTATTATTATTTTTTTATTTAATTCGTTTGTAGAGCTTCTCAGTGATAGAAGATCGCACTAATAGGTATTGTGCACATACTTAGGTTGAATAATATTTCTGGTGTATGATCTTGAAATTATAATCAATGAAAAATCGATTAAATTAAAAACTGGAGTATATAGAATAATAATAATAATAATAATAATAATAATAATAATAATAATAATGATAATGATAATGATGATGATGATGATGATGATAATAATAATGATAATAATAATAATAATAATAATAATAATAATAATGATATCACTCCCTCATTCAAGAAATTTCTTCAAGTAAAGGAGACGTAACAAACACAATTCTACCTGTAATTATTGAAATCGTGTAACTAGAGTGTAAACTATTCAGAGAACAGTGAAAGGTGCCGGAGGGCCAAGGAGACTTGTGCTACTATGAAGCCTTTTATCAAACAAAACCCTCTCAAATCAATACTGATACAATGATGGTAGAATAAAAAAAAATGATCACAAAGTTGGTGTGTAAGCAAAAAAGACCCTCCTTATCATTCTTTTTACGATGACGATGATAGTGGTTATTATGTAAGAGCCGCTAAAAGTATTTTATCTTCAGTTCCGAAATTAATTTCAATGAAAATAGTAACGCAGTTGTAATTATAATAGCAGTACTGAACAGTAGCTAGTAACAATATTATTTCTAAACAAAATCGCTCAGAACAATGCACGAAATTTATATGGTAAACATTAATCATGGCAGTTGTGCTTTTTAGTTCTAATAATAATTGCAGTATCTATTTGAGTCTTTTACGATACAAGTTAAGCATTCGTATTTAAAGAGTCATGTAGCTATTTTAGGATCACTTCTACAACTGCTGTCAAAATGATTATTTATAACTATAAAATATCTCTGAAAATAAATAGGATTAAGAACCAAAATTGAGAAATAACACCAATTACTATTATTACCCGTTTTTCACAGCAGAGGCATCTGGTGCCACCAACTGTCGTAAATAGTCAATTCACATTGGTATTCTTATTGACCTTTTACTTGTATGGTCGGTAAAGTTCCAACACCCCCTCACATTTCCCTACTCACTTTAGTTTTTAAAAAAGGGTTCTTCAATGATTATTAGCGAAATCACTGTTCTTGAGCTAAGTCTTAATACTTATCGGTTTCGAACTTTTATTTAATTATTTCTATCATGCTCTCTATTATTATTATTATTATTATTATTATTATTATTATTATTATTATTATTATTATTATTATTATATAATTAAATGTATTCGGGTTACGAGATTACATTAGCTTTGGGAATCGGTCAAAAAGGAATCGGTCAAAAAGCAGCTTTTAATTCTGCTCTGTCATCCTAAGTATCTTTAAGGCATGTCTTTTAATCTCTACACACTGGATGAACATCGACTTGCTGTAGTGTAAATGCATAGGAAGCTTGTCTAGTAGAGTATCATTATTAATAATAATATTATTATTATTATTATTACTACTACTACTACTACTACTACTACTACGTAGTGAATTCTGTTCTCATTGAGTTAGCACTTAGCAGAAGACCACGTTTGCGGCCTTAATCCAAGTTAAAGTTTAAACTTCTTAGTCAATCTCGATTTTGAATGCATGTGTGCACCGAAGTCGACCTTTGAATACTATGCAATGATTCAAGGAAGTTAAACTGAAAAGTAGAGCTATTATTATTATTATTATTATTATTATTATTATTATTATTATTATTAAACACCTGTTTTTCTTATTGAGCAGACAAGTGGCATCTCAAACTATACTTGAACACAGTTTTTAAGCACATTTTTAGTAATACTTTGTAAATACAAACAAAATAATAAAAGTAATAATAAAATTTTAGTCATAACAATGGATAAATGGCAATAATAAAACAGTACAATTTACTCAAGAGAAATAATGTTGATTTCAAAACAGATCAGTAAGAATTTAAAAAATAATAGTAATTAATTAAATCAATAACATTATTAACTTTTGTTCTGTAGAAACAGTAGGATAGGAAATAATTACAATATTAACAATATTATCAATAATTACATTATTAATCATTATAAACACGTGCTTTTGTAAGGAAGACCCTTTCTGCAAAGGCATTCACTGTATGATTACATTGGTCATGTGTAATAGCAAGAGAGAAAGAAAGAATACCTGCTTTCTTTGCAATACGTTTGTTCACATGCAGAGCCCTAGAAATATCTAGTCACGGGATCCACTGAATGAAAAATAAAGGGACCGGGAAGAAGAAGAAGAAGGAGGAGGAAAAAGGAGAAGGGTGGGACCGAGGGTGCAAAAGTGAGAGCACGTGAGCCGGCGTGTATGCATATGCGTTACACATGCACACCTATGGTTCGATGCATTGCTCGCAATCTGAACCGTGTGTGTGCGCGCGCGTATGAATGAATTCGCGCGCATGCGCGTTGGGCGATGCGCGATTGTGTTAAAGTTGCCGGCATAGGGGGAAAAAAAAGCAGGCTAGGGGTGGAGTGACGATTAGCTAAGCAAACTCTATGCGCACACTTATTTAATACGCATACACGCCCACCCTGTACCCAGCGCAGCGTATGCGCGTGACAACATGCAAATATATATATATATATATATATATATATATATATATATATATATATATATATATATATATATATATATATATTGTTTGTGTGTATGTGAGAGAAAGAGACATAGATCCTGTGAGGATACCGGCCTTTGTTGCATTAGTGGCCAAAACCTTACCACTTGTAATTCATTGTAAATGGGAAGGTGGAAGAAGTTTGATGACGGAAAAACAATCCTAGCTTGTTTGCTTGTTAATAGCTTTATAAGAGAGGTACATATAATTTTAAGGTGTGGCTTTTACATCATAGTCCAAAATTGATTATTCCACCAGTAAATGAACTTTAGCAACCAATCCCTCGAAACATAGCAATAAATTGGACGAATAACAAAAACGTTCAGGAAATAATAGTAGTAGTAGTAGTAATAATAATAATAATAATAATAATAATAATAATAACTAAGATGAACATAATTTAGGCCACAATGTTACTGGCGAGTGAACTGGGTTGTGTTCAGATGGATACGCGGGTCGTGGGTGCGTAAATTTTTTGTGACTTGAAGGTAAGGTATACAGTTGGGCTATTTTTTAAAAGAAAATTTCAAAATATTCACATGCAAATAAAAATTGGTAAGTGCAAACAAATTAAGAAAACTGAAACAAGTCAAAAAGAACTTTTAAAAAATTAAGAGCAAAAAAATTAAATAAACTCCAATATACAACTTGCAATTAATTAACATTTCGTAAAAATACTTTTTTTTTTTTTTTTAAATTAATGGTAACAAATTAACAAAAAAATAATGGGAAGAATTTTTTTTTTTTTTTTTTACCAATAGATCATTTACTTGATCGAAACACAAAAAAAGAAAAGAAAAGAACTCATATAAGTATAATGAAAGATAAAACAGATACTCGCAATGGTGTTGATAGCAAATAAAGTAAGGCTGAAAAAAAAAGCACGTACATACCTCGAGAAGTGTGTACTACAGTGATTTCTAGTTTATCTTAGGTAGATATGTGTCAATCTTTTCATACGCAAGATTGCCGAGTATATAGGAGCCCTAGCTTTCGTCACAGTAGGGTATGCGTAGGGAGGGATAGTGGAAGGAAGCCTTAGGCTTTTAGTGATATTCAAAGTAAAAGAAAAAAGCGGAGTTCTAATCAAAATTAAATTGCAAATGAAAATTATTATTATTCAAGTCTAGGCACTTAAATTTTCATGCTCTTTTACACAAACATGATGCAATTTATGTACATTTTTTGTGGGAGTGGGTATTATTACATAAAGCCAGAATACATTCCTTAAAATAAAATGTTCTATTAATATATGTTTTATGTGTGTGTGTGTGTGTGTGTGTGTGTGTGTGTGTGTGTGTGTGTGTGTGTGTGTGTCCGACACAAACTTACGTGTCGTGTGCATTTATCTAGTATCTTTCATCTGTGCCAATATGTATGTCAATAAATCAATGTACATTTGTTCCTGGTGATTAACACATGTATGCGCGTATATATGTCATTGTCATGTAAAACGCGCGTGTGCGTGTGTATGTGTGCACCTGTATATCCACTTGCACTTATCTTTATAAACCTCAGTGATGAAACCTAAAAACGTTAATGTGTATGGATTTGTTCGGCTGCTAATGTATCTACCTGTTTCGTACAAAAATATGTCATTGCGTGAGTGCATGTCCTATTAAGAGAGTGCCTGTAATTTTTATATTGGAGTTGTAATGCCATTGGTTGAAAATGTATGAGAGCGGAAACATTTCTTTTTTTTTTTGCTTTTCTTTTCTTTTTCCATATTTTCATTTGTGTGTGTATGAACGTTTGTATATATATATATATATATATATATATATATATATATATATATATATATATGAAAGTTATTTCTATCGTTCAAGGCAATAATAACGGAAAACTACATATAATTTGTATACACGTGTAAGTTGCATCTGTATGTGATCTATACATACGTTATCAGAAATCTGTTTTTACTTTACAATACAATACATTATTACAAATAAGAATCAGTTTGACTTTTCAGAAGCAAGTACAAGAGAAAGCGAATAATTTTTTGTGTAAATAAATATACCTGTATTTTTTGTGTGAGTACACATTTTACACAAATGTGTGTACGCAGCAACAGGAAACATACAAGAGCGTATGTATACAATGAAGCGAACCGTTTTTCGTACGTGATGTATGCTATGCACGTTTTCGTCTTCTTTTTTTTTTTTTCTTTCTTTTTTTTTTTTTTTTTTTTTTTTTTGTCAGTGTACTGTAGTGTAAGGTTTGTGTGTTGGTAGTGTTGTGTATTGCAATCTGTTGTTAAGTATGTGGTCTTACCAAACAATTTTCAAAAGAGATCACGATCGAAACACGTGTGCATGGAAACTGGAGCAAGTTGCAATAAAAGCAAAAAAAAAAAAGAAAGAAAGAAAGAAAAGATGATAGGATAACAAAAACAATATATGAACAATTTGACCAAAAATATATACAAATGAGCAATTATTTGTTTAAAAAAGTAATTTTTTGATCTTTGCATAGCACAGTCAATTTATCGACAAAATAAATAATTCTGTAAGACTTACCGTAAAAATGTTTATATTCTAAATGCAAGAGGTCCTTTAAAATGTCTTTTGTGCGTGTGTGTGTGTATGTGTGTGTTTGTGTGTACACTTTTTCTTGGAGATGAAATCAACCCACGTTTGTCTCTTGTTTGCTTCGTCCCCACAAACCTTAGTTACTGTCTTTCTCTTTTTGCCTCTAATTTTCTATTGGTCTTATATTCCACTCACTATATATAGTTCTTTATTTCACCTTCCTCCGTGTCACTCTCTTATCATTCAATTTTCCTCTTTTCATTCTGTTTCCATCGTCTGTTACTACGATGGATCCTGCTACTACTATAAACAGTAGTTTCCTTGCTTCTTATGCCTCCTCCTCCTCGTCCTCGTCCTCCTCCTTCTCCTATTACTAAAAAGAAATAGGAGCACGACTCCGAAAAAGACAAAAAAAAAATCACTCAATAATAGAGAAAGAAAGAAAGAAAGAAAGAAAGAAAGAGAGAGAGAGAGAGATGGAGAGACTGAGAGAAAGAGACCAAAATAAAATGCTACCAGTAAAACTACCAAGAAGAAAATAATGTATTCTATGGTTAAGAAGAAGATTGAAAGATAATTTTTTTGTGTCACGTAAGAAAAGAAAGGGTTAATAATAATAATAATAATAATGATAATAATAATAATAACAACAACACTAACAGCGAATGAAAAAAGACCTTGAAAGGAAAATGATCCCCACCCATCATGCATGTTAGGTGTGGTGAGGCATCTAAGTATGTATTTGTGCATTTGTGTATGTGTATGTGTGTGTGTTTATGCGTATGTGTATGTGTGTGTGTTTATGCGTATGTGTGTTACAATAAGAGTATGTGAATAGCAAATATTCCTTAAAAAGGTTATATTTCTCTGTTAGTGTTATCTAAAATTATTTATTACAGAACCATTACAATCCTCCTCACACCTTATTGGTGTGTGCATGGATGTGAACATTGTATGTTCACATGCGTAACAATCATCTCAGTCAGGCACAGTACCACCAATAGCTGGGCACCGATTCACTCATCAATGGGTTGCGACATTATTGTGCATATCTCTCTCTCTCTCTCTCTCTCTCTCTCTCTCTACAATGCAGGTTCCACATTACAGTGAAAGAGTCAAAATTTATTTTAAGAGTAGCCTAGATCGGGACTGCAATTGTAGCGTACCCTATTAAAATCGAACCTTGTTCATATCGATCTCTATGGTAAGAATAAAATGTAGTCACAAATAAATAACCTTTTTAGGTACAGGTTCAACTGGAGACACTAAAATTTTGTCACACATTTTGTTAAATAGGAAGGGCTTGCCTACCTTGAAAATCAGTGTTCGAAACCCGGGGCGTTACCCTGATCATTGACCACTAGCACTGGCAGATTATTTGGGCCAAAAGCAATCCCATATATGACATACCTTATATGATATACACGAACGCAACTACATGAATGTAGTTAATCATTTAACTTGGGATTAAACCATTTAAATGTTATTATTATCCACAGTTACACCTAGTAACATACCCCCTACGGCAGAGGTAAACATTAACTTTATGATATACACAAGAAAGAAGTGGTGTATATACTTACCTATACTCTTCCCAAACTTTATATGAGTATATTTAAGTATGCAAAGGTAACTTAGAGGTACTTCTAGTGGTGGGAGTCAGAATTCAAACTAGAATGTCTACTAGAGATTTTCAAGGATTCGTTCATCTTTTGCACAACATAGTTTTTGAACTCTCCATAGATTCTTATGCCAGAAAGTCTAATATCTATCTATCTATCTATCTATCTATCTATCTATCTATCTATCTATCTATCTATCTATCTATCCCATTCTGTTCATATCTATCTATCTATCCCATTCTGTTCATATCTATCTATCTATCTATCTATCTATCTATCTATCTATCTATCTATCTATCTATCTATCCCATTCTGTTCATATCTATCTATCTATCTATCTATCTATCTATCTATCTATCCCATTCTGTTCATATCTATCTATCTATCTATCTATCTATCTATCTATCTATCTATCCCATTCTGTTCATATCTATCTATCTATCTATCTATCTATCTATCTATCTATCTATCTATCTATCTATCTATCTATCTATCCCATTCTGTTCATATCTATCTATCTATCTATCTATCCCATTCTGTTCATATCTATCTATCTATCTATCCCATTCTGTTCATATCTATCTATCTATCTATCTATCCCATTCTGTTCATATCTATCTATCCCATTCTGTTCATATCTATCTATCTATCTATCTATCTATCTATCTATCTATCTATCTATCTATCTATCTATCTATCTATCTATCTATCCCATTCTGTTCATATCTATCTATCTATCTATCTATCTATCTATCTATCTATCTATCTATCTATCTATCTATCTATCTATCTATCTACCTATCTGCGTATGTATGCTTGTGTGTGTATTTATGCAGGTATGTATATATGCATAAAGAAATCAACAGAAGAAGACCTTTCGCAAATAATTTTGTACATACTGCGTATAAAATATGTAGGAAATTAGAATGAACACATGCACACACAAGTTATGCATACGCACATACTCACTCTAGTATATATATGAGTGGGGTCTAATGATTAACAAGCTTGTCTCGCAATTACGACTGAGTAGTGAGTTCGATCCTCACTGGGTGCCTCATACTTTCGGCCTTGTGCCACATCTAAGCTACGCTATATATATATATATATATATATATATATATATATATATATATATATATTGAACAATAAAAAATATTAAAAAATTAAAATCTTCAGACACTGGGTTGTAGATTAATATTCTTTCGTTTTTTTATTATTATTATTTCATTTAGATTCCTCGACTAGTTTCGGCCAAAATGGCCATCATCAGGAGAAGAAATATTTCTGCTTACTGGTAGCAGTGAACTACAGAAGGTTGCTGCAAAAATAATGACGTAATAATGTCGTTTTTTTACCTATTTTTTAACGTCAAAAAACGTCATTATTACGTCATTATTTTTGCACCAACCTAATATATACATATATATATATATATATATATATATATATATATATATATATATATATATATATATATATATATATATGTTATTGTGTGTGTGTGTGCGTGCGTGTGTGTGTTAAGCTTTGATTGAAGACCGATGAAAGACTTTTTTTACTTCTTTTTTCTGCGATTCGGAGCATTTTTCTAATTTCCGGGTAGAACTTGAACATAAATTTTCTAATGTCTTCTGAGCTCTTTCAGCTTTTATTGGCCATTATCACGAATTTTTATTTTAGTGCTGATAGGATTGTATATCCATTGTGTGTTTTCTTTGACATACTTAGTTTTCCCCAGGAACCAGAAATATATATATATATATATATATATGCTTACAAATGCTATGTCCTATATTTCGATGTTTATTGACACCATCATCAGAACATTAATAATGAACGTGAACTTAACCAAATAAGAAAATCAATAAACGATAGGATAAAAATAAAATGAACTCTTGTAACAGTGAGTGGATGATTACAAAGAGATGCCGGGTAAACCTACGTGTGGAGGTGGAGGTTCATGTTTTGGAATTGCCACACTCAAGCTCTCATATGGATGTGTTTTTTTTTCTTTTTCTTTTTTTTTATATGTGTATTTATTTAATAACTTTCCAAAATAGATTCGATATATTGCCACTTTCCTTATGAGAACAAGTAAAATATATGTTTTTTAATTAAATATTGATAATCTACGAGCATTTTTACTTTTCTTTTTTTCCGAAAAATTACTTATCTACGTAGATATTTTTTTCCATGCAAACACACACACACAAAATGGGTTCTAAAATTTATATATTAATATTGTCATATTTCTTCTGTTTACCTTTCTTCATGTTTCTCACGCACACACATACACACACTCACTTGCAATAACTTTTTGACATAATTCAAAAGAATGAAGTATTTAAAGAGACGGGGGGTCAGAATTGTTGCCTCATAAGGAAAAAAGAAAAAAAAAAAAGACATTAAAGAATGAATTAAAATCACAGAGTGATTATTTTTTATTTGTTATTAATTTTATTTTATTTTATTTATTTATTTTTGGTAGGGAGACAATTTTCAAAAATAGAACGAATCAGAGACAAAAAAATGCGCTTCAATAAAAATATGCAAAGAAAGAATGTACGAAAGAATTCTGAAGGAAAAAAAAAATGTCAGATTTTGTTGAATTCAGTGATGAGATTTCTTAAAGAAAGTAAACAACCGCCGAACAGAAAAGCTTTGAAAATCAATTTAAAAGAACAAAAAAGAATGGCAAAGTAGAAAAGAAATAGCGAAAATAACAAAATATTATTCATTGTTAATATTTAATGACATAACAGATATATATATATATATATATATACATACATATATATATATATATATATATATATATATATATATATATATATATATGTATGTATGTATGTATGTATGTATGTATATATATAAAGGTCTTCATGAAGAGTACGAAAAAGTAAATTAAACTAAAAAAGAGAGCAAATAAGCGCTGCTGTTGTTTTTGCTTTTGTTTTTAGTTTTCCTTTTACGAAAGACGAAGAAAGTAGGTAATCGATGAAAAAAGAAATAGAACGAGTTGAAGGGTGAGTAGAGAACTGGTTGAGGGAGGAGGAGGACGAAGAGGAGGAGGAGGACGAAGAGGAGGAGGAGGAGGACGACGAAAAGGTGCCTCCTTTTGTAAACACTTCTGCTCTAGTTAATTCTGGGTTAGGTTTATCATCATCGTGATCATTGTCGACATTGAATAAATTCTTATCTCTTCCTCTCTTTCTCTCTCTCTCTCTCTCTCTCTCTTGCCAGTAATCTTTGTTCGTTCTATAATTATATCTAATTTCATTCGTCTTTTATTTTGTGAATTCATTCGTTCCATTTTGTCTTTCTTTCGCTTATTCATTTTTTAAAGGACGTTTCTCTTTCTTTTTCTTAAATTAATGGCTTGCCAAACTTGACAGGGGTAGGGAAATAGGGCGCGGGTATATCAAACAAAGGATTTATATAATTATGTAATTCCTTCAATAACAAATGCGAAAAAGAAATGGAGGTTAAAGGGGGGGGAAGAGGAAGAAAATGATTATTCCTGCTATGAATTTGTTAAACGATATCATCTTTCTTTTTTCTTTCTTTCTTTCATGTTTCTTTCCTTCCAATCTTTCCTCCCATAAGTTTCTTTCCTCTTTCTCTCTCTTTCTCTCTTTCTCTCTCTCTCTCTCTCTCTTTATCTCTCCTATCTTTTTTTCCTCCCATTGTCTTGATATTGCATCTCTTTTTCCATGTCTCTCTCTTCCCCGCTCTCTTTTTTTTTCCATATATTGTTCTATCTTCTCTTTGTTCTATTTCTCTCTTCATTTTTTTCCCATTCTTCTCACCTTTCTATAATGTTTTATTTTTCCTTCTTTCATCTAATTTCGATGTTCTACGATTTACATGCGCCCATTCCGTCATGGGGAGAAAAGCATTAGCAAGGTCACGTGTTTATTCTTGAACTGAACTGACCTGGTTTAAATATCCTCATCACGACCTCAGCTATCGACCCCACCACGACCTCGGCTTTCACTTAATTCTCTCTTTCTTATCAGTTTCGGATTGTCTTCTCCTTTCCTTTCCAACTCTTTTGCTTTTCTTTTTCCTCTTCTTTTCCCCACCCTCTCTTTCCTTTCTCTTTCCGCTTTTCTACGCTTCTCACCCTCTTTGCTATCATCATTTTCCTTCTTCTTTTCAACTCCCTTGCTGATCACATTTCTCATTTTCCCATTACCGTCAGTGATGGTTACATTTAAACACATGAACGCTGCTGTGGATG
Source organism: Acanthosepion lycidas (assembly GCA_963932145.1). Classification (NCBI taxonomy): domain Eukaryota; kingdom Metazoa; phylum Mollusca; class Cephalopoda; order Sepiida; family Sepiidae; genus Acanthosepion; species Acanthosepion lycidas. The sequence continues at coordinate 110,965,304 of OZ010580.1, read as the reverse complement.
TTGTGTCGCTACTGCTATAGCAAAGAATTATGAAGCTGCAACGAAAAAAGAAAGAAAAGAAAAAGAAAAGCAGAGTGGAAGAAGAAAAAAAATTAAAAAAGAGAGTGAAAGAAAGAAATTTACAGAGTGAAATATCGTTTAAAAAGTCATTGAGAAGAAAACGAAGAAAAAGGCAAGAATGACTGACGTTAGATTAGATTAATAATTTAGAATAAGTAAAATTCATGAATGAAAATAGAAAAAAAGAAGGAATAAAACTAAAAGGAAAAATTAACTTGGTAAGACTAAGAGAAAGTAAAAGAATTAACTTTGTTTAGAGAGGGAAGCAAAAGTGAAAAACGATTTCGAAGAAGGAAGAACATTATGGTTTAAGAATAAGATGAATAAAAAAAAAGAGAACGATTAGGAAAGACAAAAAGAAGAAAAGTGGAAGAGGAAAACGAAATAAACGAGAATGATAATATGTGAAAAGAAAAAAGAGAAACAGTGTGTGTATTAGGGGCGGGCATGCAAGGAGAAAGAACGAATGAAAAAGAGAAATCAACCCAAAAAATGCAAAGTTTGTAATCTCAAAAAAAAAAAAAAAAAAAAAAAGAAGCTCTTCGATGACGTTTTTTCGCCTGGAGGATTGTTGCCAAAAAAAAAAAAAAAAAAAAAAATTGAGTCTATGTAACAATTTTAAATCGAGGATGTACGTCCCTCCCAATGAAAAAGCCGGGTCAGTAGATAAGCAAACAAAAACGAGCGAACGAAAGAGAAAAAAAAAAAAAAAAAAAAAAGAGTGAGAGAGAGGGAGAGTATAAAAGAATCAAGACATGCATAACATTAGAGAATTCCCTCACAAAGCTTCTGATAAAATATTTGCAAGCACGTGCTTGCAATCAGCCGTATTCTTAAACGATGCTTTTCAACCACGAACATACGAATTCAAACCAGCAGGTGTGTTTTGTAGATATCCTTATGTAAGAACGACTTTTTTCAGTAGTAGGGTTGTGAAAATGAAAACATAAATATTTATTTACACGTTTAAATATGTATATAAATACGTTCACTTATTAGAAGGGCTAATAATAAGCTAGTCCCAGAAAACATAGATATTATTGTCAGTTCAAGCCTTACTAGATCGATTGTAGTTCTGGGTTAGATTAAGCTACGAAGTCATCGGGACTAAGGTTTAAACTAGCGAAACCATATAAAGAATTCGCCTAGATTAAAAATTAAAACAATATGAAATATATATTTCATTAACAAACTGATACATTTTCATAATTTTATTGCCAGATCGGCAGCAACATTGGTATGGGGTCACCTTTTTGGAGCCCCAGATGAATACCGATTCGAACAAAAGTAGAAAATGCGACCACTTTACCAAGAAAGAAATGTAGTTAGATTGATTAGTATCGATTATAATAGACTGTGAAAAGATACATTATTGTATATTCATTCATTAGAAAATTAATAAAAGCATTTACTTTTTGGTGAGCTAGATTTAATATTCAATTCATTCTTTTTTGGGGAGATGTTTTTCCCTTTTTTACCTGCTAAACTACACCTATAGTTTAAAAGTTGTTATATTTATAAGGGAACAGAGATAAAGCTTTTATGAAACTGACAGTCATCTATTAGTATTGATTCCTATGTCCCAACTCTCTCTCTCTCTCTCTCTATATATATATATATATATATAGAGAGAGAGAGAGAGAGAAATTTATTTCCCTATATGTAAATATGTGTTTGTATGTGTGTAGAAAGAGAGAGAAAAATAATGAAATTATGTCATAACGAACTTATGTGACTTTGTTTTTTTTTTTTTAATTTTCGTAAAACCTTTCGAATGAACACTTAATTAGGGTAAAAGGAAAAATACAGGAATTTTTCAAGGTTCTTTATAGTGACAAATGAAATCTTTTTTTTAAAAAAAAAAGAGTGAGTGAAAGAAAAGAAGAAAGAATTTGTAAATAGATCTAGCTTGGAATAAAGAGCGACAGGTTGCATATGTTTATTCATTTCAAAAGGCCCCAGCGATCTTAATGGTTGTCAGGATCAGTGGTAGAAAAGATGATGTCTTTGTACGGGGAAACTGAAAGATGGAAAACCAAAAGAAAAAAGAAAAGAAGGAAAAAAGTGTAAAACTAACTGACAAGAAGACCATAAAAAAGACGCAAAAAAAAAAAAAAGAATCGAAAGAAAATGCGCAAAAATAAAACAATTTACGACGTTCAAATGTTGCGTGTCTCCGTTCCTGTCTTAAAAACCGTGTTTGCCACACTGTGGTAGTTTAAGTGTTCAAGAGATTGACGAGCGAAAAAATAGGCTCAACAAATTATCAATGGTTTATAAATACATATTTCTGAATGCATCACAATCTCTCTCTCTCTCTCTCTCTATCTATCTATCTATCGATGCATATGTTTGTGCGCGCACGCTCTTATACTGTTGCGCATGTGCACACCATCATTTGTAGAATTTCGGGAAAAGAGACAGATCATTTATATTTTAGACATTTGATTAGAATGAATGAGCGCTTCAAAAAGTGTTACGTTCAAATCTGGCTGTAAACAATGGTTCTCGTTTGATTGAGTAGTTAAGCATTGTGAAAACTGTATCAGTAATGATGACCGGTGACTTCTTAGAAAGATCAAACACTAGCAGCAGGCCGAACAAAACTAAATAATTCATTAACTTACTAATCATTTAACAAATCAAAAAATGATCGTATCCTTTCAAAAGTTTTTATTCTTTTTAGCGCCCCATTTAAAAATGTTACTGGTTTAAAATATTCGCTACTGAAATTAGTGAAAGAGGCAAAAAACGTTTTTCTTTCATTTTCTCCACAAGAAAAATAATTTTATTCTATATATGCTTGGATACTTAAAAGATTTAGTCTGACCCAAGGACAAACGAAGAATAAGAGGAATAAGAAGATTATGGTGCGCCAGGCTTCTAAGATTAAAATGACAGTTTACTTACTGACCAAAATTGAGTACATCAGTCATCTCTTTTGAGATATGTGTTCATTACAGTATTTCGCCCGAATAGTAAAAATGGCCTATGTCGATATTTTATCCTTCACAAGTGGATTTTTATTGGAGGTGGTCATTTTTGTCCTATGCTATTGTGTTTAAAGATCATTACAGATATTTCCTGAAAACCAACACGCGCACACAAATACATACTACACACACGTATTGTAACTATATATAGACATTAAATATCTTTAAAAATCTTTATACATTGATAATCTTTTGTTATTTATTTAATTTCATCGGAAACTTTATGTAGAAAGATTCTCAAATTATTCAATTTCTTCCTGATTTAATCATATATATATATATATATATATAACACACAGTGTGTTGGCAGTAATAAAATTATGAATGAGAAAAATGCCCAAACGGTAGAATTTATTTTGAAATCCTTTCTTGTTCGGATCGAATGCTTTGTCAGTTGTGTGTGCGGAGGAAACCACTTCGTATATATGATTAAATAATTTCAAGTTAATTGTTTGCCGATAAAAGAAATCGATGTTTACATACGTATACACACACGCCGTTCGCGTATACAAACAGGCCGTACGCGCATACACACGCGCCGTACACACACACACACATCTGTATGTACATCAATAAATCAGTAGCTTTAAGATGAGAAAAGCATTTCTTTCACACAACAAATATATCTTTTTAACATAATCTCTTTCTTTGTCAAAGCATGCAAATCAATAGTGTTTGTTACTCGTAATACAAGAGTTTCGGATCAAAATTCACCTAGTAATAGTATCAAACATATTCCTCTATACTATATATATATATATATATATATATTAAGGGAATGTGGGTATATATATATATATATATATATATATATATATATATATATATATATATATATATAATGATATTTTCTAGTTTTTAAAATCCTTAAACTGGAACCTCTTAGATTCCAATACAAGAGAGAGATGTACGCGCAAATATTGCATTCTTTGTCATTCTTGCTCCGTCCGTACTTTTATTATTGCAAATCGCACGTTTGCTATGTCGATTTGAAACAGGTCGAAAAGCAACCAATACACTTGTACACAAAGGCGGAAGCATCCCCACACACCCACACCCACACGCGCACTCATTCTCTCTCTCACTCTCTTGCATGTGCACGACTAACACTTGTGCGCACTCGTACGTATACAAGGTTTTCTTCATCGCTTGTCCTTGTACGATAATGGATTGTGTGGCTTTAGCCTTGAAAGTGCCGTCAAATGACACAATTTTCATATTTAGCACGCTAATAGCAGTACAAATAGTTCTGTTAGCCTTAGAGTGTAATTCATAGGCAATAAAAGATGCTTTCACCATATCTCCGCATCTATTAAGAGAGGGTCCCTGCTTCTCTTTCGCTTGATCGCTAACTGCCGCTTTTAACACACACGCCCCCCCCCATATATATATATATATATATATATATATATATATATATATATATATATATAAGTTAAAGTTCAAATATAGATCAAATACGGTTCTGAATCCGTCAGAATGATAAAATAAAGAACAAATAGGAAATGTTTATCAATCTGACATGTTTCCTTTCTATTAAAGCTTCGTCAGAGATTGAGTGAAAACTTTGACGAAGCTTTAATAATAATAAGATATATATGTATGTGTGTGTGAGCTTAATATTGAATAAAATGATGTACATATTATTGCAAATTGCAAAAATAATTTCACAGCAAAGTAATCCATATTCAGCGTACCTTTTTTTTTTTTTTCTTTTTAAAAAAAAAAAATATTCCTAAAGAAACCACTATCCAGCCATACTTTGTCAATATGGATTTGCAAAGCTAAGAATAGTTTTGGTATGCGGATATAGATTTACGGTGCTTCTTTAGAATCGAACTCACTACAGCAGTAATTGTCTGTGAGCCTAGTTTACAACACTATGTCACGGCGATAAATGCGTGCAGTGGTTGAAAAGTTAGTGGTTATGTCTCCTGCACAAAACTCGGTGTCCATGTGCAGCTACCCTATATATATAACATTTCTGCTTGTTGAACATTGATACCACGTATGTAAAATCTTCTGCATATAAGACCCTCTATAATGAGTTGCGGAAAGGTTATCGAGTGTGCATTTTAGGCAGATGGTTGATATACTAATTCAGTAGAAAATATTGTGCTTACGGCTAGGAGAAACTCCTCGGTGTAATATAATCTTACTAATTTCGCTGGCAATTATAAGAGTCGGATACTTATAAGACCTTTTCTTTGTTTTTCATTATTTTACTGAACATTTTATTTTTTACTATATCTTGTTTCTTGTATCAATTAATCTGATACTATGCATACTTGGTGGCTGTAGTGGTTTCGAATTTGATTTCACTTTCCTCGGGCAAATATGGATCCCAATGTAGGTTTTGAATGTTGCTTTTTAAGACAGGAAGTCTCTCACCAGTTGGAATTATGACCGAACATAGCTTCTCTCTTCGCTTGGTATTAGTGTTTATAAGTAAAATATTGAATACCTACAATATCTATCCATATCAGTGAAACAATTTATACCCGTGTTTGAAATTGCTGATGCTCCATTTTTTAAACTGTCTGTATTTATTACGTATATCGGCCTGTGCACTTGAGAAAACCGAATAACGAATATTGCACTTATCCTGGGCTGTGGAACTATTTGTGGCCTAGTGGTCTAAAGTATGATGAATCAAATGAAGGTTACTCCTAAATGCGGGGACGTAGGTTTCTGTTCAGCCGGGGAGCACATTTTCTGCGCACTCAAGAAAACATTTTTCTCGTGTATGCAAAGCGATAGGCATAATACACACTGTTTAAAAATGAAAAACGGTGTCTCTATTTCAAATTGGGGTATCCACTAAAAATAACATCTGAAATTATAAAAATATCAGGTTAAAAGTAAAAAAAAAATCTATTATTTCTTCACAGATATGGATGTATATGAATAAATTTATTAAAGCTGGCTTAGAATGGCTCAAGGCTACAAGTGTGGAGCTCTCAGTGACAATATTAACTAACAATGAAACAATCGCTAATGATTTGTAGCGTATATTGGAACATGTTTTGAAATTTCTAGATTCTTCATCAGCAAATAATTTTATTAAATTTTCAGTTTCAAATGAGCATATCAATGAACGTGTCAAATATTTTCCACACACACACACACATATATATATGTACATATATATATATATATAAAGTTTGTCATTTATCTGATTGATGTCATATTCAGCACTTCAACTCAAGAGTTTCGGAGAAGAACTTTTATAAATGTTAAATCCACTCGTCAGGAGGTTTGAGCAATTGACTGCTGTTTTTCTCATTTTTCATTATATTTATATTAAGTCTGATATAATTAATTCATGCGATAGTTACACACACACACACACACACAAACACACACACACACACACACACACACACACACATATATATATATATATATATATATATATATATATATATATATATATATATATATATATATATATACTATTCACTTGTGGACTGTTATCCGCATCTTTGTTGTTGTTATCACAATATTTCAAGCCGTTGTGCATTCTGGCCTTCGTTACTTAATCTATGGGGGAGGGGAGGACTGTTCTGGCTCAAATGCCCATATCTAGGGATATCTCGTCTAGTTCTTATTTTTTAGTATAGCACAATAATTGCTCAACCTATTTCGACTGGGTTCAAATTCACACTGTCCAGAGATGGGACTTGCAATTACTATTAGAATTAACACCAAATCACAAACCAGCACTTAATCCACTAGTCCTGGATCAACATACAGCTGGTGAAGGCCAAAGAGTACGACGGTCAAAATGTAAATAGACGAATAATGATAATTCCTCACCCCAGAAATTTAGACAGAATTCATACACACACACACACGCACACACACACACACACACACACACACACACACACACACACATATATATATATATTGAGAAGGAGAGAGAGAGAATTAGGATGCAGTGAGGAGTAAGTATTAAAGTCATATGTTCTTTCAACACATGTTTCAATAAACGTGATGTACTATACTAGTAGCAGTCTCCATTCCAGAACTTCGGATTACCATCAAAATATTCTTAACACAACTGAGGAATTTTCATAAGATCTGCGGGCAGTTTAGAGCATTGCTAAATCTTTGGAGCATAACAAGTACACACACACACACACACAAACACACACACACACACACTCACATTCACACATACACACAGTATATATATATATATATATATATATATATATATATATATATATATATATATATATAGTTTATCATTGTTCCCTCTACAAAGCGGGGTGTAGGCACAATCTCTACCAGAGAGCATATGTTCATTATTTAGATTTCTCGAATGCGCAGTCCGATAGACACTGTTTTAAATATATATATATATATATATATATATATATATATATATATATATATATATATATATATATATATATATGAATTGGTCGTCTGTATTAAATACGAGTATCCACTATAACAAGGTTTGAAGTAATATAAATGTTGGTCTAAAATAATTCATTCAGTACTTTAGAAATATATATATATATATATATATATATATATTTATATACATACACACACATGATACATACAAAAGCACCTAAGCATATGTATATATATATATATATATATATATATATATATATATATATATATATATATATATATATATATTTCTAAAGTACTGACTGAATTATTTTATATATATATATATATATATATATATATATATATATCATATCCGACATGACTAAAACTGCAGTAACTTTTACAAATGTCAAGTTACTCGTGAAAAATATATTTATAGGACGTTAGATTTGTAAATACACTTTCATATTTCGTATTTAAAAATGCTTCTCTCGGTTGTTAAGGTCGAAATATAAAGGTTTTAATCCGATCATAAAAGCGATTGAAATCCTACTTACTTTGCGATGTATTTAAACCAATCCACCAATACTTTTGAATGGTTAGTGTTGGTGGAAAACTCCTGCCTCTGTTATTGTTTTGCAAAACATTCTTTTTCTTTAGCCACGTGCGATGGTCGAATCTTTGCAGTTGCATAAGCAGCTGCAGTAACAGCAGCAGCCGCAGTGACGTCAGCTGTCGTAAAAATCAACAGGGAAATAAATGTTACAATACCGATCCAATTAAAAGCATTGTATTTCTTGCGATAGCTCTTTACAAAATCATGCGCACACAGACACGCATACACACACACACAGACACGAATACACGCACATATACACGCACACACACATACATATATGTGATAGGAATATAGAACAAATAGGAAATAATTATAAATCTAAAACATTGCACTTTTATTAAGACTTCGTCAGAGACTGGAATATGGAGAAAAAAAAAGAAATTCTGATATTTTAACTTTTGTATTGCTTGATTTTCATTGGTATCACGTGAAGTGAAACATGTTAGATCTATATTTGATCCATATTTGATCCTGACTCATATATATATATATATATATATATATATATATATATATATATATATATATATATATATATATATAAGCAAATATATGGATATAGATCCGACAGTATGAAGAAAAATATACGGAAAAAACAAACAAAAATCCTTATATGCAATTATGCTGTTTGAATGTTAATATAATGTCAACGTCGGACGTTTCGGTCTAATAAACCATCTTCAGGACATATTCATAAAAACATAATTAACATTATCAATTCAACATGACAAAGACGATGGACATAAGAACAAGACTTATCCAAACAGATAAATGAAAGTTTTATCTGATCAGCGTTCCGTTTAAACATGGTAACGTTGTCGTCACGTGGGCGACGCTGTGAAAACGTATTCCTAAAATTTGAGTATTTTGAATGAAAATTGTCCATCGTCTTTGTCATGTTGAATTGATAATGTTAATTATATTTTATGAATATGTCCTGAAGATGGTTTATTAGACCGAAACGTCCGACCTTGACATTATATTAACATTAAAACAGCATAATTGCATATAAGGATTTTTGTTTATTCCGTATATTTTTCTTCATATATATATATATATATATATCTATTGAGGAATCGGAGAGCCGAGTTCGAATTCCAATCGAATCCATTACATTCACTTACGTGCTAATACCCTTGGGAAAGGTGTGAATCCTCTTCTCCCTCCAGCTATGAGTAAATAGCAGGACACACTAGGTTCTATAGCCTTGGATGGCAACTGGTCTAGGAGAAGGAAAACTCTGAATTCAAAACCTGCGGACTGTCGTTTGGGGACCTTGTGGCACGTAGTGCACCAGGTCTCTGTATTCGGCCCTTCAAAAAGTGTGGATGGTCCTGCACGAAACCTTCACCACTTAAATCAAATCTCATGTGCCGTTGTCGAGCTGTCGGTTTCCTGGGAACTGATCTGCTTGACGCTCGTACGTCGGATTCAACGGAAGAGTCGAGCGAGCTATATATATATATATATATATATATATATATATATATATATATATATATATATATATATATATATATATATATATCCTGACACACATATATATATATATATATATATTGAACAATAAAAATTATTAAAAAATTAAAATTTTTCAGACACACTGGGTTGTATATTAATATTTTATATTTTATGTTTTATTGTTTCAATTAGGTTCCTCGACTAGTTTCAACCAGTATATCCATCATCAGGAGAAAAAAAATTCCCTTCTTGTTAGCAGCAGTGAACTACAGAAGTCAATGACTGTCTCTGAAGAAAGTGAAATTTATCTGTAGTTTCATTTGATTTTTATGGTTAATTTTGTTCTTGTATTGGTAAAACGCCTTCTTTCAAGTTTTTAAATTAGAGGCTGGGATATTTCTGAGCTTTCAAAATTCACTCATTGGTCATTTTGACAGTTTTATTGGTTGCAGGAAGGGGATGTCTGTGTTAAGTGTATGTTATCTTTTAGTTTTTTGGCAGTGTATGTGATATGTGTATGTGCATATATTTGTGTGAATATGTGTATACGTGTGTGACGTTTGTGTTATTTGATTTTCATTGGTATCACGTGAAGTAAATATATCCATATATATATATATATATATATATATATATATATATATATATATATATATATATATATCCTTAAAGTCGACTGACAAGGCACTGGGATTAAGCTTTTTATTTATTTTTTCTTGTGTTGGTACAAGTCTTTTCTTTTCTGGACACAAAGTATGTAAAACTGTCCAAATTGACTCATTTAAACACACACGGAAACTTTCCGAACTTCATCCGCAATATGCTATAATAGCCTCATCCACTATGAGCACGGCCACAACGTGCCGATCGTGTTTGGAAAAATAAAATATTCCTATAACTTCAAATAAATGCGTAAAAACCACACATTGAGTTAAAAATAATAAAATAAAAATCGTACTTGACAATGGCTAAAAGAATTGCCGAAAGCGCTTAGATATGCAGAACTTTTTGTGAGTTTTTGCACACTCCGTGTTCAGAAAAGAAAACACTTAAAAAAAAAATTAATCGGAGTACCTTGTCACTCGTCTTTAAGGAAACTTGTATAAAAGAGGGATTGCCCAATATATATATATATATATATATATATATATATATATATATATATATATATGAATGGATGGTAAGGTCAAGACCATCCGACAACCGCCCTTTTCATGCTTGAATTAGGATATCTGTACACGTACACACACACACACACACACACACACACACATATATATATATATATATATATATATATATATATATATATATTTATATATATATATATATATCAAAACAAAAGGCAGTGGAGCAAGAGATGTAAATGATCATTAGATTACCATTTCTAATCAACATTATCATTATCATCAACAGCAACATCAATATCAGCATCGTCATCATCATCATTGCCATAATCACATAATCACCTTTATCATTATTATTATTATTATTATTATTATTATTATTATTATTATTATTATTATTATTATATTTCAGGTAAATGAATCAATCTGTCGCAGCAGACTGAGTGAAGGAAATCTACAACAACTTTCGCAGTATTTTCGCAGACCCCAGTATCTCAATTCTTGTTCTTGAATTTATTATTTACTAGCAATGTTCGTAAACATTTCATAGTTTTCCTATTTGAATCTTCTGATGAGTTATACTTTTCTTAATAATTATAGAAGCTCCTTAATAGTTCTGCGACAGTATTAATTCAGGTCATTATTTAAAGAAGTAAGAGGGTACAAATAAAAAGATTCATAATTGACAAGGTTTTCTATTTCACTGAAGGAGATGAAAGCAGCATTGCTTCCTTTACCTTCCTGCCTTTCTTTTTTTTTTATTTCTTTTTGTTTATTATCATAAACACTAAGACCAAGCAGAGTCTTTGATATATTTTTCTACCTTCTTTCTCCACAATCATAAGAAAATGGTTCATTTTCCATCTGAGTTATCGACAGGACGCAAGGCACGTGCTAACGTACTGATTAAATACTAAAAGAGGGGCGAACACAATAATAATAATGGCCGACATTAAGCGAATGGATGTTAAATTGCCGCTGTACGCATAAGGCCGGTGTTGATTGTATGTGTCAAGATCTGAAGGAGGTAGAGGATTAGTTCAACTAGAACTGTTTTACAAAACCAGAATATTCCGTCATCAACGATACCTGGAAACTAGAGAAGACAAGATGATGATCTGTATCGAAGAACATGAAATAAATTTGAAACTTTATTCAGTAATAAAGGAAACCAACAAATTCAAAAGGGAATTTCAAGTGCGTGAAGAAGTGTAAGTAAACCATAATGCTCACACTGCAGGGACAACGAACCTAAAAAAGAAGGCAAATGCAATATAACAAATGTAGAAACTTCTACATAAGCTTCAGGAATACAGTATTACTTGATTTAATCCATTCGTTCCTGTCTAACCGTGAAATGAAGGTTGTTTTAAACGGGTTTTCTTCCATTTCCTTCCATATGAACGCTGGTGTTCCTCAAGTCTTTATCCTGGGTCCTACACTGTTTCTGATCTTCATCAATGATCTTCTTGACGTCATCAGTTCTCAAGTAGGCATCTACGCAGACGACACTACCATTTACTCCTGTCTCAATATTAAATCCGATATTGCTGACAAAATTAACCTGTTCGCTGGTCTCGAAAACGGCCTCCAATCTGTGGTTGACTGGGAAAGGAAATGGTTTGTGAATTTTAATTCACCCAAAACGAAACTGCTGTCATTTACTTACGATAGAGAGACTTCTCCGCCCCCAGTCAGCATGGCTGATGCTCATCTCGACGAGAGCGCTTCACTGCGCCTTCTTACGTTTTCCACTGACCCCTGAGGTGGAACAACTATATTGAATCAATAGCTGCATCTACTGCAAGGAAAGTTGGTTTTCTCTATCGCGCCAGAAGATTTTTTTCTCGTCTTAGTGCATCTTTCACATCTACAAATCCACCATTTGTCCATGCATGGAATACTGTTGCCATCTTTGGTCTGGTGCCCCCGCTGTTCATCTCGAGGTTCTCGACAAAATCCAAAGACGGATATGCAATGGGATTGGTCTTGACTTGGGGTCTCGATTCCAATCACTTTCTCACCGACATAATGTAGCTTCCCTCTGTCTTTTCTATGCTACTAGATTGGCATCTCTGTCCCACACTTTTACTGTCGAAAACTCCAGCAGCTTCTTCTCTTGTACCTCCCGACAGTGAAACTCCATTCCTTTCCTCTTATTTGCTTCCCTAATAACTATAATCTTCAAAAATGTAAATGTAACGTCAATCGACATCTTCTGTTGCCTTGGGCCCCGTTCTTCTTTTTTATCCTCCTCCGTTGTTCTTTTTTTTTATCCTTTCCCCACCCCCTATACCCAGTCTTTTTTTTTACTTATACTTTTGTACTAGTGGCACTCCCGCCTTACTTGGGTTGTAAGGGCTTACGAAGAGCTTTATATATGTGAAATGTGTGTAATCTTAGTATTTTAGAGGAAGGGTAAAAAATGCTCAGTGGAAAATGTGATGATGCCATTTCTGACCTTAGGTCTCTGGTTGTGGCCTGGAAAGAAATAAGTATACACCAGAAATCAAAGTAAATAATAATAATAATAATAATAATAATAATAATAATAATAACATGGTAGCGATATATGTGCAGTTGAAGTTATGCAAGAAGCACAAAATCGAAACCACTGAGAGATGGTATAAGCACATTAACAAAACCAGAATCCACACTGGTCTCAGAAGCCAGCCCTGTACAAAACAATGTATTGTACCAAGTCTGCAATGAGCATTGTAAGTCACTGGCTGGCTTCAAGAGCCATTGTTGCTCTCATGAGAACTAAAAGCATGGACAAAATTGTCATCGATGCTCATACTCGGCAAACGATTTGACATCCATTACACACACATACACACACACACACACATATATATATATGTGTGTGTGTGCGTGTGTGTATGTGTGTGTGTATTTAAATGTCCTTTGGGTGATTGTACCTCTGACATAAAATGACGATCACAACATTATGAAGACGTCTTACACTTCATTTGTCGGATACAAGTTAAATTGCGCAACATCTAAAAACACATTCCTGTCCATCTTCATAATACAGGAAAATGTTTACTGACAACGCCAATATGCTACACCATGAACAATAATAAACAAAAACTTCAAATTTTAGACCAACCAACACTCAACAAAATTTATTACGAATATAGCAACAGCATGTTGGAGTGCATATAACAAACATTGAACGCCATTTTGCATTTCTGGTCAGCTCCCTTATGTTGAAACGCTTGTTTCGCAAAGAATTAAATAACTACAACGGATAAATTAAATAAATTTCAAAAAATCACTATTACAATGGAATGCCAAAGTTTGTCTTAGTAATTTATCCCTAAAGATGATCTTAGGAAAGATCAAAAGTACTTGGGTTAACAAAAACTATGGCGTCTTCCTTGATGAATTTCATCTTAACATCAAGAAATTGATTAGACAACTGGAAAGGATCAGAATAAAAATAGACCCAATATGTCTATATTATTCAATGAAACATGTTTGAATGAAGATATGCTGTCCAAATATATATACACAAATACACACACACACACATATGTGTGTGTGTATGTGCGTGTGCTTCATACCATTGTAGCTAATATATGTGTTAACAAAAAAGTTAATAGTCAACCGTGGTTATAGTTTCAACAGATTTTATGTAATCATCGGATGGTTAGTCTCCCTAGATGAGTATGGTTTATATACCTGTCGTATTTTAATTTACCATTTGAGGAGCGGGGATATATTCACCCACGAAAATAGATGATAATACACAGGATATGTATGAAACTATAGTCTCAGCTAAACATTGCCTTCACAAGATTTTTTTGGTTAGTATTCAAGATCTGCCGTGAGTCATCCTAGTACTACATTTGAAGTAATGTTATTTTGTGTATATATATATATATATATATATATATATATATATATATATATATATATATATGTTCCTAAAAATATCACATATGTATGTAGATGTAGATGTCACAAACAATTCAGCTTGCTTGCTGCATCATTCAAATTCAAAAAGAAAAAAAACAACTTTCTCGCCAACCATTCATGGGTTTCCCTCCACTAGTCCTGCTCACGAAGAAAGATACACTTGGCATTATTATTACTGTTGTAGGTGTTATTGTTGTAGGTGTTGTTGTAGATGTTGTTGTAGATGTTGTTGTTGTTGTTATTGCTAAATCATTTGTTCTTGTTTCTACATCGTGATAATTTTATTATTTCTATTTATTGATTATAAATGATATTTTTATTGGATGTTAAAATATGCAAAAGAACAATTGTCCTTTTGCAGTTGAATTTAAAAATGAACTCAGTTTAAAGCTTTGGTTGAGCAATAGAATAAAAATCTTGGAATATGTAGCAATATTGAACAAAAATATTGAACATTAAGTTAATTTTTAAACCCTAAAATATCGAATAATTATAAGATTTTATTGAACTTACAAAAATTTATTTGGTAATAGAATTTTTAAAAATTTTCTAAAATTTTGATGGAATGTTTTCGGTCTGTCAATGAATTGAAATACGCGTGCGCACACATTCATACACTAACAAACAATTTGAATTTGCCCCTGAGTAAGAAGAAAAGAATACTAACGGGTTCCTTAAAGTTATTTTTATTAATACTTCTGTATTTAAACTGAATGTATTTTCTAATAAATGTGGTATTTTAAATGGACAAGCAATTTAGATTTGAAATCTAATTAGCCTGTCGTCAACAAAACGACAAAGAACGGATTGATAATAACATCGGCTTCTTGTAAAACAACAAATCAAGCCAATGCGAAGATAATGTTTGTAACTTCCTAGATAATTGTTTTGTACCAATGCCCGAATTATAATTTATTTTATTAGATCATCGCATAAATTCGTACCCGACTGGAAAATTATAAACAAAATTTTATATACACTCAAAAAAGCATTTATTAATCAAGTACATAGTCTCCATTATTTTTAACAGCTGTCTCCCATTGTTCTACAAGCTATTTGATGTCATTTTCACAGAAACATTGTGTTTTTTGTTGGAAGAATGTTGTAAGGTAGTTTTCGATTGACTGTACAGAGTCAATTTTTTTGCCATTTAAATTGTTCTGTGGGGACGGGAATATATAAAAATCTGAAGTCAGGAGAATATGGAGGGTGGGAGTGCCATTTCTACTCTGTAAGATTCTACAATATCTGTTTTGTTCGGGCTTGCATTGTTGTGCTAGAAAATGACAGCTTTTCGATTTGCCAAAATCAGCCATTTTTCTTGAACCCAAGTCTTTTCAAATGGCGAAAGGCAGTTGAAAGGTAGTTTCGTCGAAATCTTTCTGTTATTCTCCGCGATAGCAAGCAGAGTATCTTCAATGATGTCGGAAGGTCGCCCGGAACGTGGTTCATCGTTTAGGTTAAAATCACCCTGACGAAATCTGCCAAAATATTTTTGACCGCTCGAAGATCTGGAACACAATACAAATAAATCTTCTGAATGTTTTTGTCGCAGTTCTGACACTTACTCCTTTTCAAAACTCATAAAGCATAATATGGCGAAAGTACAACTTTTCATCCTCCATTTTAAGAGATTCTTTTGTGAACAAAATGTCATCCTTCAACAAAGTCTAACACGCAACTGAACGATGCAATGTTTCAATTTAGAACACACCAGAAATCGGCACCCAAGCAAATGCCAGTGTCAAGTTGAGGTCATTTTTATATTAACAATGAAAATCGGGTAGGAACATTTGCAATGCTCTAATAACAATAATACTAACTCTTCTCTACAACAAATCCGCCACAGGTTTTATAAATAAGACTGTCAAATTCTGTACGAATGCAGGCTAGTTTCAAAAGAGATTATATATTTTTTTTTACGATTAACCCAGTTTGTCAGTTATATAAACCAACTGATGTAGGCCATCTTCAATAGCTTGGTTCTTAGTTTTCTTTTTAAAGGTCACTGACTGGAATTAAGGCAAGTTATTTATTAAGTCAATTGGTATCTCGACTAGTGTCTTCATGGTTTATACATTGGACAATGTTAGATAATAGGAATAAATTTATGTAGAACAAAGTGAAAAAAAATAATTAGACAAATATTGTATTGAACGAATTGGAAACCTGATTTTTATATATATATATATATATATATATATATATATATA
>OZ010580.1:110913551-110938551 GCA_963932145.1 Acanthosepion lycidas | reverse complement strand
GCCGAATCGGTTAGGCACGTCAGCGTAAATGACGGTTCCGTATAGGATGCAGGTTCGAATCCTGTCCAAGGACGAATATTTTCTATGAAAATTTCTCGGACATTCAGGCCGGTAAATGTTATTTAATACTGTTTATTATAAACAGAGCATTTACTTAAATACTTCTATCTATAAAAAGAACGTTAAACATAAAAATGTCTTTAATATATATATATATATATATATATATATATATATATATAAATAAAACTTCCCAGACAAGTGACTCGAACCCCTTCGTCTATTAAATTCTGTCAACCGACGCAGGGTTTATTGACCCATGCAAATTCCTTCTATGGTTGTCAACGATACAAGCCTGAAATCTAGTGTCTGGTTGACCTAAAATATCGTTTTTTTTTTTGCGCTCTAACTTTAATGATTCGTTTCTTAATAACTTTTTATAAATTTGTATGACGCGAATTCATCTCTTCCTCCGTATCTACGAGTCTTCTCGTTTCTAAAATTCAATTCATTTATACTAGTATATAAATACTCATTCAAAAAAACTGCCTGAAAAGTCAGTGTAAAAATAAAAACATTACATTCATCTAAATATCACCTAATTACTCCAATTTGCCTTATTTTTTATGGACTCATATTCTCATCCGCCATCTTTTTCCATATATCTTAACTATAACTCATAATTTTGAAAAGTCAAAGACTCACTCAAATATGGTGGAAGATTTCCAAGTTTTTATCTGAAATCAGAAAAATACGAATTTTAAGCGAATTAGGCAGAAATATATGAAAAAAAAAGAAACAGATTAATCATTATCTCCCCGCCAACTTAAATTGGCGGTTTCTATTTTTTTTTCATATATCTAAATTATAAATTATAAAGTATAGATTGTCCCTAAAGTCTCAAAATATAAGCAAACATGCATATTTTCAAGAAATTAAAATTTCAACATTTTATTGAATTGGAATATCAACAAATAACATCTTCAATGTGATTTCCATCATTTTTGATGCAAGTGTTGATGCGTTTTGCATGATTCACGTGAACTCAATACAATAATTCCATATTGCATATTCACTCTTTATGCGTTCAATCAAATGCACACCTTCTCCTTTAGAAAAAAGAAGTCAATTCTTCTCCCCAGAAAAAGAAGTCAGTTCTTCAGAGAAATCATATTTAATATGTGGAATTAAAAAACATAGTTGATGAGATTTGGGAACACCCTGTATGACTTTAGAAAGTGAGATATGTTGAAAATTTTCCAAGTTTGAAGTCAAGAAAAATACGAACTTTAAGCAAAGCAGTCATAAAATAGAGAACAATAGTCAGTTTAAACTGACGCCATAAGGATATATGCCAAATGTTTATTTTGATGCAGAGGTTCTATCCAGGCAGTTCTAATAAAGTAAGACTCAATGTAATCATATTGACAATGTTGATATATTCTTGGCGCCTTTAGTCAAATTACGGTAAAGCCCAAACGTTATAATAACAAAACAAATAAGGAAAGAATGAAGCAGTAGATAGAAATGATTATTTTGCCAATATTATTTAGTGAAGTTCATAGAAATAAGAATATTTTTAATCAATTTACCACAAATAAGGTGATAATGCTTTTAAGATGCAAGGGAATTGAAAGAAAATGAAAAAGACATTAGAAAGAATCGGAAACGCTAAAGCCCTACTTCTTTTCAAAAGACCAGGGAGGAGTGTGAACAGGTTGATAGGCGAACCTATTTACTCCTATTAAATATAATAATGCCTCGACATGCATCGAATATGAATTTGTAATCATATAAAGTAGTATTAAAACCATGTCACTTTAAACATATCTTTATCTCACACACATACACACACATATATATACATACATATATATATATATATATATATATATATATATATATATATATATATATATATATATATATATATATATATATATGTGTGTGTGTATGTATGTATTAGCTTTAGTTGGTATTGAGCACACTTTTAAGAATAGTATTTTTGGTTATTGGAATTTTATTCATGTGTACCAACTCCGTACTTGTTTATATATACTCGACTCTCCCGTCGAATTCGACGTATGAGGGTCAAGCAGATCAGTTTCCAGGAAACCGACAGCCCGACAACAGTACATGAGATTTGATTATAGTGGTGAAGGTTTCGTGCAGGACCATCCACACTTTTTGAAGGGCCGAATACAGAGACCTGGTGCACTACGTGCCACAAGGTCCCCAAACGACCCTCCGCAGGTTTGGAATTCAGAGTTTTCCTTCCCCTAGACCAGTTGCCATCGAAGGCTATAGAACACAGTCAGTCCTTCTATTTACCCGTAGCTGGAGAGAGAAGGAGGGAATTCATACTTTTTCCAAGGGTATTAGCACGTAAGTGAATATAATGGATTCAACTGGAATTTGAACTCAACTCTCCGATTATATATATATATATATATATATATATATATATATATATATATATATATATATATATATATATATAAGAAAGAAAGAGTATAAAAACAATGGAATAACCATTCTCTAAACTGTATGTCTACGAAATTTCAATAACTGAAACTAAGGTCCGCTCATAAAAGTCGTAGTATAAACCACAAATGAGCTCTATGTGTGTTGAACATGTACAAATATGAGGTATTTGCAACTGGCATTGATTAGCCGTCCTAGCAGACTGGTGTGCTCGTCAAATGAGAGTAACCAACGACAGTAATCTAGTATAACCATCGATGATCATCGACTAATTTTCATTCAAACAATTTGAATAAATGTTTTTTGAATAATTGTTTTTGAACGGTAGAGGTAAGCTAATACAAAAAAAATGTAATACTTAGCTAGTTCGGTATTGTGTTACGTATATATTCTCTTCATTTAACAAGCATAAATATTTAATCCGTCATTTAATAATTGATTTCTGTAAAGATTTGAATACCTAGATTCTTCAAATAAATGCTTATCACTAACAAACACCTACTGGCCAGCAGTAAAGAGCCGCTCCAGCGATAAATCACAACAGAGATTTAAATAACCTTAGTTGCTATCAAAATAAAGCTTAATCCAACATATGTATAGAGAGTACTCTTTATTTACAATAAGTAAAATGATCATAGCCCAAAATATGTATGTCAACTCGTTGGACATCCTGCATTATGTACATTTAATCGTGACAAAAAGTTTGTCATTAGAAAGAGAAATACTTCAGTGACGTAAACACTTCCGTTTACGAAGATGAATGCAAATTTGAGATAGGAAAATCTATTAATTCTTCATTTATATAATGTATTTTAATGGCATACATAATACAAGTGGTTTTGCTCTTCATGTAGGGAAAAGAGGAGGAAACTTAGGTCACGTAGGAGACAGGCCCAATGTAAAGGAGCTACCGTAGTCAGGCATGAATAAAAACAAATCTTCTTATCAGATATTTTTACGGTAAGTGGTTATATCACCATTGTTGGGCCGCTTTGTACAAAAATGAAAACCATTTATTTGCTATAAAATATGTCCAGGATGATATCCAGCACTGCTATATTTGAATACGGTAAGCTTAGTAGTATGGCTCAGAAGCTGGGGTTATTTTATACACGAGCTATATGAAAAGTTTTTTTTTTTTTCAAAGAAATTCATAGGTCGCACTATATGACGGTATGACGGGTACATTTGTATGCATACATTGTAGGCTGCGATATTTATGTGTTTCTTAAGTCATCTCTCAGACCAGATTCGATCATTTAGAGCTGCAAAAGCAAAAGCTGCCTTCTTCACACAAGTAGCTATTTCATCGTCAAATGCAGTGTATGTTCGTAGTGCCTCCCAAGGTATGTGAATTTGTCTACCGCTTTCAGTTTGTGGCCATCCACAACTGGAACCAAATTGGAACATGACCACCATCTTGTCCTCGTTGAAGGTATTTTGAAGGGAGGGAAAAGTTTATTCATTAGAGATTGCATTTTTCTGTTCTGTTTGGGTGACTAAGTCAATCATCGGTATACAGATGATCTTGGAGAAGAGCATAGACTGTCTTAAATTTTGTAGAGAACCAATATCGAACACACACACACACACACACACACACATATATATATATATATATATATATATATATATATATATATATATATAAACTCTAACATTTTTAGGCATTTAAAACAACATGCCTGGCCGTACACACAATTCCGTAAAATACTTGTCGAAAACACAATTATACTTCGATATGAAAACAATAGACAAAAACTAAAAATTCTTAAAGAATTATACATCAAACAGTTGAAACCCAACCTAAACAAAATCAACTATGGAATCTCTACAAATATTCTTAAATGTCTATAATTGGTAACCGAAGCCATTGCTTTATACCAACGGCATTCCATACTTCATATTTCTCCAATTGACTCTCGTGTGGTCATGTGTGACGTCATTAGATGCAGTGCGATTTTCGCTTGTAGCGTCTTATATACACGTGTTTACCGTTGCTAAAAAATCATCCATGTAGACAATCACAGACAATCTTCACTGTCTTGTCCGTGTATTGCTTAATATGTTGTACAATAATTGACATCTTTGATAATGGCTTATGCAAGCCAAAAGTTTAGATTGGATTAAAAATTTGGATCAATATTGTGACTTTCTTTCTTTTACTTTTAATGATAATGTTAAGCTTATCAGACGTTATGAAAAGAATTTACATAAAATAAATAGACAACACTTGTCTATATTATTTAATGAAGCATGCATATATATATATATATATATATATATATATATATATATATATATATATATATATATATATATATATACTAGCTTAATATTAGACGACATTTAAGTTAACACCTACGGAGGACTCTTGATTGGGCTTTCATCAGGGAGGAGTAGATGCGAATAGGCAACAATAAACTACAGAAGAACTCAAAATTGTTCACTACATTTAAGTATCGCATTAATATTTAAGTTTACCTTTTAAAAGTTCAACGGTAATTCTGCTGACAATTAATTTAAAGACAGTTTGATGTACGTAGGTCCTTACTTGCCGTACAAAAAATTATTTTTATTTCATGGCTGACTTTCACTGGATTTGGCAATTAATTACAATTATTCATAAATTTATATCCAAGTTATAAAAGTTATCGTACGAAAATATTGTCGCAGGCAGAACATCACGAAAAAAAATCGCCGAAAACAATTGCAGTAATGAAAACTTGTGAATTTAAAATTTCAGGATTGCGAATCTGGATCTGGTTCGGAATGCTTTTAATTTGCTTACGGAATCGGCCTAATTCCAAAATGGTATGATATGTTGGGCTACGGCCTCTAAGAGTAAAGATAAAAAAAATGTGACTCAGTGTCACAGTGACATTCACACACACACACACACACATATATATATATATATATATATATATATATATATATATATATATATATATATATATATGTGTGTGTGTGTGTGTGTGTGTGTGTGTCTATGTGTGTGTGTGTGTGTGAAAATATATAGAAAATAGGAAAGAACTGGTTAGGTAAATAATCCAAAGTTCTTTCGTATTTTTGTTAGTATTTTTAAAAAATAGTGCTCGATACAAAAGTAGACGATAAATATAAATATATATATATATATATATATATATGTTTGTGTGAGTGAGTGTGTCTGAGTGAAAGTTTACTTCTTGAGGCCGTAGCCCAACATATACCTTTATATTAGGTTGGTGCAAAAATAATGTCGTTTTCTCACATAGTAACATATGTGAGAAAACGATATTATTTTTGCACCAACCTAATATATATATATATATATATATATATATATATATATATATATATATATATATATGTATGTATATATATACCAGGGGCGAAGGTTCGATGTATGCAACACATGCACTGCATGCCTTACATCTTTTACAGAATAATTTTGTACAATATAAAATTAATTATTAATAATTTTCACTTGTCATCTTTTTACTTGTATTTTTCGTGTTTCTCATTTCTTCATTTCGTAGGATAATTGTTACAAGCGATATTATTTAGTCACCATTGTATTGGAACTGTGTACTTGTAATGTGAAACTAAAACTCTGTCCATAGTTTAAGAAGCGATTGACCGTTGCTATTCATTTGTATAGCTCTCTACTTCCCTAGGCAACAAAGAGTCCCCCAGTCCCTTCCAACCTTAGCATCAATACCCCGTGATTTTATCAGTCTTAGGAGCAGACTGGAGGGGACCTCGCGTCGACGAAATGCCGAAATTTTCTTTTCTTGTGAGCTTTGGTAAATTTCTTTTTTTCCAAAATTATGTATTTTCGGTAATTTTTTTTTCCTATGAAAATATATTGCAGGTCATTTTTTTCTAATGTATTTTTATATTTTCATTTTTTTGACCCCAGTTTGTGTGTTCACTAATGCCCATAGTTGGGACCCTAACAGATGCTACCACCCTGGGTCAGGACGGAACTGGGAACAACAGTAATTAAGAGTTGGTTCCCACTCCACAAAAACTCCTGATCAGAGACCTTGTTGCTGGCTGTAGTTTATCGTCATACCCAGGACAAAGGTTCTGAAAGTAAACCCTCAACGTTAACAGATATTGCCATGTTGTTTGTTCGACTCTACTTATTTCGATCACAAACAACAGTTTCCCACTCTGGGTGATATCTACGACATGGCGAGGATAGCCTAAGGGTCTCAAAATCTTCCACATAACTTCTCTGTTTACATTAATAAGTAGTAAGATCTGTAAAGACCTGAAGCAAGCCTTGTTGTTCATCCGACTTCTTTAGGATCTGTAGCGATATGAGAACCATATCCACTGTTCCCCTATTAGGCGACAAGGCACGGTGTAACTGGCAGTTTCGTATCCACCATGTGAGCATTCAGTCGAGACAACAGATACCCCCATTATGATTTTACCCACTGCCGTGCATTAACACGATAATACCCAGATCCCTTATACTTCTGCCTTTGTGCAATGGTATTATGATTGCATTTTCACAGTCGTTTGGAACTCTTTCCGCATTCCAAGTGTTCAGAATGATTCTCTGCGTGATATTATACAAGATTCCACGATAGATCTTTGCTGGAGGTCGTTAAAAGCAGTTTGGTCAACATGGCTACCCATGA
This sequence comes from Acanthosepion lycidas, assembly GCA_963932145.1. NCBI lineage: Eukaryota > Metazoa > Mollusca > Cephalopoda > Sepiida > Sepiidae > Acanthosepion > Acanthosepion lycidas. Next base: position 110,931,427 of record OZ010580.1, on the reverse strand, counting down.
TTATATTTATGAGATAAGGCATCGTAATATTTACAATATTAACATTGTTCAGACGCTTGTTAATAAAAATGAAGACAACACCCCGAACAGTGCAAATAGTGTAAATGGTTGATCTGAAAAGTGTTCTTTTCATCATTAACCGATTTCTACCATGGTAGTAAGTAGCTTCGTGCCATTTTTTTCATCTAGGTGGCGTTATTGGAGCTGTTCTTGGGCCAAAGACCTGTTTCTTGTGGTTTCACAGCTCGTTATAATTCTTACTGTAGCAGCCTTGATTTCTGCAGCTAAGTCAGACCAGAAAATGTCACCATCTCACGAAACCTACATTGAACTTTGCTTCTTTAAATTGCCTTTTAGCTGCTATTGGGTGCTCGTGTCAAATCCATTCTCCTATCTTGTTCTTATTAAGCAGAACGTATTCAATGTCGTTTTCATTAAACCACGACTTCTTCGCATCTACTTGAATCAACTTGAGTTTCAATTAGACCGTGCATGGCACGTCGAGTGTCTTGAGCGTAGAGTTTTGCAACATCCTAGCGTTTTTGTAAGTTGACAGTAGTGCCATTTCGAGTATCTGGCTTAATGACCAAACGCATATTGGCGCGAATGGTCAGTCCAACTGTCTGGCATTGCAAACATCATTCATGTACCATTAGCAGACTATAACGTAGTCGACTAGGTGCCATGGACGAGACATTGGGTGCATCTAAGTCGTTATATAGTCAGCATTGTATTGGAATTGTGTACTTGTAATGTGAAACTGAAACTCTGTCTACAATTTAAGAAGCGATTTACCGTTGCTATTCATTTGTATAGCTCGGTACCTCCCTAGGCAACAAAGAGTCCCCCAGTCCCTTCCAACCTTAGCATCAAAATCCCGTGATTTTATCAGTCTTAGGAGCAGACTGGAGGGGTCCTCGCAACACCTTGCAGAATGAGAGCTTTACAGCCCTATCTGAAACAACTGTAGGCGCATATGCACTGATTATGCAAAACACAAGATAAGCAAGACACTAGAGTAGTTCTTACATCAAACCCTCCACCAGTCTCTCTTCGTTCATCTCTTTTCCCGCATTTCTCGAAGAATATGAAGCCAGCAACGCACTCTTTCGATTCGACCATCATCAGAGGAGCGGGTCTCGGGTAGATGAGCAATATCAATGGCACGGCGAATGATTTTTTTAACTAAAAGAGCGGTTCTTCGAGTAGGAGCTAGTTGTGCTGTCAATCGGTATTCGTACTGGTCTGATGGGCTGAGAGTACACTGCCATTACCATATATATATATATATATATATATATATATATATACTTACCGGGTGTAACAGCAAAATTGTCCAAATCGTGTAGCAGCAAAATTGTCTAACTGTTAGATTAAGCTTTGAGCCGTTGTATCTTAGAAATGATTAAAGATATCTTACTGGAATTCACCGAGATTTTTATAACACTACTGAGCTCTACTTTAAACAATAAGAATGTATTTAGCTCTAAGTTGAAATGATGATCCTTCTTCCTGTTTTGACCTCCTGGTCCAGTTTTCCTCTCTACTGTTTCTTTTTTTTTTTTTTTTAAACTTATCCATGGTTCTCTAGATGGTTCTTGAATAGACTTTGAAAATTGAAGCCAGATTATGAATGTTTGTACCATTACTGAAGACCTGAATGATCATTTTTTTCTCACCATTTTCTTTGGTCAACATGGCTATCCATGATTATATTTATGAGATGAGGAAGACAGTGGAGCTGACACAAAACGATTTTAATTTGTTCTCTTTCTAGCTGAATAACTCACGACAAATGATGCCAAGATGGCTAAACATCTTATCTGAAAACCAGGAAAAAAATTCAATTAGTTTAGTAGTCTTTTAGATATTAAACATTTTGAGGAATGAACAATTATTCGATGGCTGTTGCCCAATTTGCCCAATTTTTCTGTTACACCCGGTATATATTCATATGTGACTTACGGCCACATCATGTTGAAACTCCGCTTACCGTAGGATTACCGAAGTTAAAAAAAGATCTAGCCTGGTCAGTATCAAGATGAGTATCCGTTTGGGAATACAAGGTACTGTAAGCTTATATGTGCTGGACGGAATTTTAAATCGGAGAACCAAGTTCCAATTCCCGTTGAGTTCGTTATATCCAGATACGCGCAAATAACCTTAGAAAAGGTATGATGAATCCACATATTCTCCAACCAGTTGTAGGTTAATTAGTAGGACTTATTTTACTGAACTATTATTATGTAATAATAAAATTCTTGTATCACTAAATCGTTATTATCAAAAAACATTTTTACAATCTAAAAAGTTTTCTGGCTTTAAATAACCTGCAAATGGGTTGATAAACCGTAGAAAGCAAATCAGTTAAATAAAATATGCACATGGTGATTTTCTAAGCATAGCTTAGGTGTAGCACAAGGCCGAATGTATGGGGTACCTAGTTAGGATCAAACGCATCACTTAGTCGCAATTAGTTCTAGAGAGACAAGCTCTCTAACTATTATAGTACGTTAAGGTACCCTAATCAAATATGTGTGTTCAAAATGCCGTAAAGACATTAGATTGCCTTAGAACTTCTCCAACTCAGAAATATTGTTGTTTTTTTTTCTTTTTTTTTTCTTTTTTTAATCAAATTTGGTCTTCAAAATATTAAATAACACACGTTTTTCCCAACACATGTTTCGATTTTGGATTAGAAATAAATAAAAAAAATCAACAAAGTTCAAATTTATTGATAATTATTAACATCCAAGTAAGTCTAATTTGTTTTATAGCAAGTTATTTACAAACCATAGCTTAGACTGGCACGAGGACACAATTTTTTGCAATGATGTTCACCGTTTACAAGGCTCGGGAGCCACTCGAGTGTAGACGGTTACAGAGTAAGAGTCACAGTTTATAGGGATAAATGGAGATAACGGTAGACTTGAAAAGTTTAACATCGTAACAATCAGGGAATCATCTTCTTGGAATTCGGTTCCACAAAGTAGCAGTTCGTGAGAAGAATCTGTTGAACTGGAACTTACATCTCCCCATTGAAATACGAAGGGAATATGGGTAGTTCGCTACAATGTACGTGGTATGGCTGGTCTTTTTCCTGAAGATTAGAAGTGGTAGAACTAAAAAATGTAGTTCATATGAACAATTTCCGTGGAAATAGCGATAGACTAGTGAGAGGCTTGCAACGTTTCGTCTGCGAGAAAGAGGTCGTAGGGTGAAAATAATCCATCACCCACATGGATGCGGAGACGCTTTTGGATTCTATCGAGACTGAAATGTGAAGACTGGGCTACTGTTGCCCATATATAACAGGAGTATCCTATTTTGTAAAGGTAGACAATAGTTAGATACTTAATGTAACGATACAACGAGCCTATCATTCTTTAGCAATGGATCGTATGTACGAGTTCCAATTAAAATCTGGGTTGAGTTTAAGGCCCAATAAGCGCTTAGGTTACGGAACCTCGCTGAGTAAGCAACCGTTGATTGCGATAGGTGAAAATCCAGCGTCCGTTGGAAAATGATGGAACAACACTAGTTTAAAAGTTAGTATACTATATATTTATTTCAAATAATGCCGAAAAGTTCCTGATCCGACCATTTTCCAAACTCATTATGCTGCTTGGACATTTAAATAACGATACTCATATTGGATCTGGTTAAAAACCTTTCAGCCACCCATGGTCTCTTTCTTTTTCTTTTTCTCTCCCTCTCTTATATATATATATATATATATATATATATATATATATATATATATATATATATATATATATATATATATAAAGAGAGTAAAAGGTTTGTCACTTAGCTGATTGATGTTACCTTCAGCATCCTGACTCCAGAGTTTTGTAGATGGACCCACCGGGAATCACTCCGTCCACTCGTCAGGGGGTATCAGCAATTGACTACTTATACTTTTCGATTTTTCTGTTTTATATATATATGCATTGTTCATTAACACAATTTCTTTTCTTTTTTTTTTCTTTTACTTTTTTATAGTGTGTGTGTGTGTGTGTGTGTGCGTGTGTGTGTGTGTGTGCGTGTGTGCGTGTGTGTGTGTGTGTGTGTGCGTGTGTGTGCGTGCGTGTGTGTGTGTGCGTGCGCGTGTGTGTGTGTGTGTGTGTGTGTGTGTGTGTGTGTGTGTGTGTGTGTGTGTGTGTGTGTGTGTGTGTGTGCGTGTGTGCGTTAGGCCATGAGCTTATCTCTTTTATCTCTTTTCTTTCATTTGCAGCCATTTTCACTTCCGGTTTTCAAGACAGATACTATCGTTGTTATATATAACGATATAGAATTTTGTATATTATATATCAACAAACACTATTTAGAAAAACTTTTTTCAAATTTATCATATAATATATATATATATATATATATATATATATATATATATATATATATATATTATTCGTGAATTTAGGTAGCAAATTCTCTTTTAGACATGTCTGATTGAATAAATTAGAGACATGTCTGCTAATTTTTAATAAAATACGTTCATACTCACGAATAACCTTCCGTGTATTGTTGTTGAAGGATGGGAGAAATATGCTATAGCTTTTTAGATTTCTTTTATTTTGATTTCACAAGTATATATATATATATATATATATATATATATATATATATATAGATATATATATAGATAGATAGATAGATAGATAGATAGATAGATAAACCTAGGGAGCCAGACAAACCTACCCAGGTTTCAGCTAAGCGGATCGTCAGGGAAAGCTGGTTTGTCTGGCTCACTAGGTTTTACTAGGTCTGCTCTAAGGTTGTATTGAGCTCTTTTCTTAGTTGTTTACTCGTGACGGGGTTTTTTCTTTGGGTTTTAGACCTGTATCTGTGCGATTTTTTCGACAGACTTTCATGTTTCTAGCTCTTTCATTTTTTTAAAAGATTTTCATCCCTCGGGATTGATTTGATTATTGGCAAAACAAAAATTCGTAGGTTTTTCGAGACGAGTATAGCTATCTATCTATCTATCTATATATATATATATATATATATATATATATATATATATATATATATATATATATATGTATGTATATATTTTTTTTTCCTTTTTTTTCCCCGTAATCATCTCAAAATCAAACTGACCTTCGCTCCAACAGTTTTTTATTCGTAGGAACACGCATTCCAAGCAGGTTGCCAAAAAATAAAAACATAAAAAAAACCCCAAAAAAACAATAAATGTTATTGGTGTGGGGTTAGTTCTAAGTCATATGTTTAAAGCGGAGTACAGATAAAACAAGCTTTAAAGTGTCTATATTTTTTTATCTGATTCTCTCTTAAAATCAACATTTTCATCTTTATTGCGCTACTGTAAAGAAAGTATTTTAAATACACAATTTTTTTAATTTCTATTTTGCTTATTTATTTATTAGCTTTTCACTTGTACTTCCTTTCTAGTATAATATGTATATATTTTTTCCGAAGATAAAACTTATATAAACGTCTTACACGCTAATGTTTCGGGAGAAACTGAAAATTAAGGATTCTGATTTAATTTGAAAATTCATGACAGTAATGATTTTAAACAAAAGATACACCTCAGCTCCATTATCTTTGATTGAGGTCAAGAAGATAAATTTAGTCTTGTTTAGCTTCAGTTGATATTCACCTTATAGCACCGGGGATAGATTATAATATAGCGAAACCTTCAATTATAAGGGGAAATAGCTTTGCTGATAAATGTAAAGTTTTATCCCAAGATTCTAGCTTTATTTTGTACGAATATTTTAATGAATCATTTTACTGAGTCCTTCAAAATTCCTTTTGATAAACGTTCAAATAATCAGCTCAGTAATCAATTCGTCGTCAACCGACGTAGTTCAGTTAGGAGCACATTGGATAAAAAAAACAAAAAAAACTAAAGCATCTGTCTATATTTCTGAGATGAGGCATTGTAACTATTTACACTATTTACATTGTTCGGACTGTTGCCCTCGTCTTTATTGCCATATCCACGATGTTTCGGCCATTGTACACCCGACCATCTTCAGTTGCTATTAGGTGATTGAATAAATATTTCGGTTCGAAATCCCAAATAATATCACCAGAAGAAGGACGGGGCGTACAACAGCCGAAACGTCGTAAATATGTCAATAAAAATGAGGACAACAGTAAATAATAATGCAAAAAAAAAAAAAAAAAAAAAGGAAAGAAAAAAAAAAGTTTAATTCGATTCAATGGCAGATTTCGTACGAATGAATAGTCAAAGTGACATCTGCTGACTGAATTTACCTCAGAGTATCAGGCGAGATGAAAGTTATTTACTAAGCTTTACTAAAGAGAATCACACTTACTCCACTAGCGAATTGGTCAACGAGCAGATAAACCTGGGACAGTATGATTCCTAAATTGAATTTGGTCTGGTTCAACTGTGTTGAATATGGAAAGAATAAACTCAATTTATAAACAATTATCTGGGATCTCAACTCCAAAGTGAGGATACCAACATGAGGATATCATAGTATTATAATACTATAATAGATCATCTGGTCATGGTATAATATCTTCTTATACTTCTGGTTGGCCCTTCCTTAGCTCCTTAGTTAGCAAGATCGCTACGCCATGCTAATACCTCATAAATAATGGACTATTCCGTTTTGATCGTGTGGAAAGACGGAAAAGACATATAAGAGACGCTCCTTGGTTTCAGTGTAAGAAAGAAAAAAATGAAAGAAAACAGAAGTGTTTAATTTCTCCTGCCAATACCTCATAAATAATGGACTATTCCGTTTTTATCGTGTAGAAAGACGGAAAAGACATATAAGAGACGCTCCTTGGTTTCAGTGAAAGAAAGAAAGAAAGAAAGAAAGAAAGAAAATAGAAGTGTTTAATTTCTCCTGCCAATACCTCATAAATAATGGACTATTCCGTTTTGATCGTGTGGAAAGACGGAAAAGACATATAAGAGACGCTCCTTGGTTTCAGTGAAAGAAAGAAAGAAAGAAAGAAAGAAAGAAAGAAAATAGAAGTGTTTAATTTCTCCTGCCAATACCTCATAAATAATGGACTATTCCGTTTTGATCGTGTGGAAAGACGGAAAAGACATATAAGAGACGCTCCTTGGTTTCAGTGAAAGAAAGAAAGAAAGAAAGAAAGAAAGAAAGAAAATAGAAGTGTTTAATTTCTCCTGCCAATACCTCATAAATAATGGACTATTCCGTTTTGATCGTGTGGAAAGACGGAAAAGACATATAAGAGACGCTCCTTGGTTTCAGTGAAAGAAAGAAAGAAAGAAAGAAAGAAAGAAAGAAAATAGAAGTGTTTAATTTCTCCTGCCAATACCTCATAAATAATGGACTATTCCGTTTTGATCGTGTGGAAAGACGGAAAAGACATATAAGAGACGCTCCTTGGTTTCAGTGAAAGAAAGAAAGAAAGAAAGAAAGAAAGAAAGAAAATAGAAGTGTTTAATTTCTCCTGCCAATACCTCATAAATAATGGACTATTCCGTTTTGATCGTGTGGAAAGACGGAAAAGACATATAAGAGACGCTCCTTGGTTTCAGTGAAAGAAAGAAAGAAAGAAAGAAAGAAAGAAAGAAAATAGAAGTGTTTAATTTCTCCTGCCAATACCTCATAAATAATGGACTATTCCGTTTTGATCGTGTGGAAAGACGGAAAAGACATATAAGAGACACTCCTTGGTTTCAGTGAAAGAAAGAAAGAAAGAAAGAAAATAGAAGTGTTTAATTTCTCCTGCCAATACCTCATAAATAATGGACTATTCCGTTTTGATCGTGTGGAAAGACGGAAAAGACATATAAGAGACGCTCCTTGGTTTCAGTGAAAGAAAGAAAGAAAGAAAGAAAGAAAGAAAATAGAAGTGTTTAATTTCTCCTGCCAATACCTCATAAATAATGGACTATTCCGTTTTGATCGTGTGGAAAGACGGAAAAGACATATAAGAGACGCTCCTTGGTTTCAGTGAAAGAAAGAAAGAAAGAAAGAAAGAAAGAAAGAAAGAAAATAGAAGTGTTTAATTTCTCCTGCCAATACCTCATAAATAATAGACTATTCCGTTTTGATCGTGTGGAAAGACGGAAAAGACATATAAGAGACGCTCCTTGGTTTCAGTGAAAGAAAGAAAGAAAGAAAGAAAGAAAGAAAATAGAAGTGTTTAATTTCTCCTGCCAATACCTCATAAATAATGGACTATTCCGTTTTGATCAGTTTGAAAGAGAAGCAACGTAAATAGACAGAAAGAAAGTTTGTTCAATGTCTGTTCATTCGTGTCCCTTTGCGTCTTAAAATAACGACCAGCATTCAATTTATTATTGTTATTGCAAATTTTCTCAGGCATTTTTTGTAATTAGTATCATAATAAATGTCTATACTGTCATACAAACGCTTGTATCGAAATAATTGTGTGGTTGAGGTTTCAGTCCTTTCTAGAAATGCGTATTCAATTACAAAAAATGTATTTCCCAAATGTGTGGTGGTATTAAAAAATTTCACGTTAAATAACTCCAGTTCAAAAAAAAAAAAAAAAAAAAAATATTGTAAGGTTCATAAATCACACATTGGTGAATTTAAAACCTGTTTTTATTCTATATATTTTTCAAAATAGAGTTTTATGAAAAAAAATCATTTTTAAGAAACCAAACCTAAAATAATTATCATTAAAATATCTCGAAATCTTGTTCAAAGTCGCTTTCAGATCACTGACATTTGGTTCGTAACATATTATTTTCTGAGTGACTTAAAACGAAATTTATTTACACTCTAATTATTTTGTCAAAACCCCAATTAATTCTGAACCTAACTTGTGGGTTTAGGGGATATAGTGTGTTCGTAGATTTATTCAGTATTACACTTATACAATGTTCAGCATTACACTTATATAAGTGTTTCTTATAGGATTTTGTCGCTTATTATATCTCTCTCTGTCAGAAAGAAATTTCAAGAGTCGGCAATTATTGAAGTGTATAGAGATTTAAGATTAAAGAAAAAGGTAAAGAGAAATTAAAAGGGAATTAAAGAAAGAAAAAGAAAAGGAAAGAAAATAATTTGAGAGTCTCAGAGAACGAGGGAGGAATTTAAAAGTAAAGAAATTTAAACGAGGAAGATTGACTAAAAAGCAAGAAAAAGGTGTTTTATTAGGTTGGTGCAAAAATTATATCGTTTTTTGACGTTAAAAAATACGTCAGAAAACGATATTATTTTTGCACCATCCTAACAGAATAGGTTTAATAGAGAGGGGGGGTTAAGTTATATAAAACGGGTTGAGGGAGAAAGATTCAGAAGAAGGAGGAAGGATAGAAATGAATAAGGAAAAAGAGAGAGATGAAAAATTATGTATTAGTGATAGAGAGAAGTTCATGGTAGTTTTCAGAGAGAGAGGGAGAGGGAGATTTGAGACAGAAATTTAAGAGACTAATGATGAAGAGAAGACATATTTAAGAGAAAGAGAGAGAGGGAGGTTTAAAGACGAGGGCGAAAGAGGGAGGTTTAAGAGAGAGAGAGAGAGAAAGAGAGAGATTAGAAACGAGAATGAGAAAAAACAGAAAAAAAAACAGAGATTTAACAGAAAAAGACGAGTAGTAAAATAAAACTTGCGAGAGAGAGAGAGAGAGAGAGAGAGAAATTTTAGAGAAAGAATTTCCCAAGAACTGAAGAATTAAGGGAGGGACAAAGAAAGCAATTTAAGATAAGGAAAAGGGATTGGGAAGAAAAAATGTGAAACGTTGGGGAGGTTGGAGCCGAAAATAGAATCACCCTACTCATGCACCCCGACCCCCCACTCACTTGTACTGGAGAGGTCTACGATGTTTCAATGAGATTATATTTTGCATTTTAACCACATCGTAAAAATCGGAACCTTCCTTCCTTTCCAATGCATTTATATGAAATTCCCATTAAAGGGAGAAAAGGAAACAGTTGGCGAGAAAGTGCGTATTTACATTCACAAAATCCGTATTCGATGTCCCTGAAACGATGCATTCATAAAATGCATGCTTGCCGGCTCACGCGCTCATTGAGAGATTTCTGCATCTTGAAATTATGTGCGCATGCGTGTGCGTCTGTACGCGTGATGCGTGCTACTCAAATGTATGAATGAATGGGTATAGGGGCAGCGTTTCGCTCTGTACAACACTGCACTTTCCGAAGGCAAATGATCGTGGTTTCGAAAACAACCCCATTGTAAAAGTATGATTACAGACTTGCATTGCAAGTGTGTATGTGTGCGTGTGAGCGTGTGTATGTGTTCGTGTACGCGTGCGTACGTTTTTACTAACCGCTCACCATAATTCCAATAGTGACGATTTCATAAAACACTTCTAAATTCTTTGATTTTTCCATTCATTAGGCAATTAAATACGAACTCACTACCAATGGCTTGCATACAAATAATGTTGAACCAATGCAATATTATGATTGCCTGTATACATGAATTGGTGTCTGAGTGGGTGGGGACCGCGTGTGTTGTCCGTGGAAACCAAATTGCTAAAGTAACGATGATATCTACATCTTTTAAGATTCTTATATTAATGCTATTATATGCGGAGGGTGCAACGGAAACCGGCGCATAGAGTAGAATCGGCGGGCCGAGTTCAAATTCCAAGCTTGTCTTTTGCGTTCATTTTCGTACAAAGAAAAAAAAGTATGAATCGGTCTCCGTCTTTCAGTTATGGGTTGAATAGCAGCGTAGATTGTGATCTGTAGGTTTTAGGTGGCAACCGATCTAAGAGAAGAAAAACACTGAATACAAACAACGCGAAAAAAAAAACCCATTGGAAAACCACTCTACTATCTTACTCAAGAATACTTGGCAATTCCCGGTTTAAGGAATCCGTGGAGAGTTGTGCCTGCATCAGTTTTAGATTGATATAACATTTAAAGAAAATATAAATGCTATTGGCTTAATGGTTATCAGCACGGTCAATTGAATCGGTGACTTATTCAAAATTAAGCTGACGCTGATTGAATTGCTGTCTTTGGAAAAGCCTGAATCCATCTCTACCTCTAATAGGCTTACGGTCATATCACATTGATTTCTGGACGGTCACCGAAGTTAAGCAACGTCGAGCCTGCTCATTACCTAAATGGGTGACCGCTTGGGAATACCAGATACTGTAAGCTTGGATGTGCAGATGGTGTAATTATTAATCGGAAAGCCGAGTTCCAATTCTAGTTGGGTTAGTTATATTCACTTACGTGCAAATACCATTGAGAAAGCTATGAATCCACCTATTCTCCCACAAATACGGGTTAATTAGTAAGACTTGTATTACTAAAAGCATTATTATCTCAAAAAAGAACTCTGGCTTTAAATAACCTACAGATTGATAAGACGTAAAAAAACGAATCAATTCCCATACTATGGACAAAATAGTAAGGCATAATGGCTCCTTTAGTCTTAGTGTGGCAACCAGTCTAAAGGCGAACTGAATTTAAAACCACCTATGAATAAATCTGTATTGCTGCGGCTACTATATTATGTGATGTCGCAATCATTCGACGATGCTTTAAGGGGATGCGTGCATGCATCTGGAAATTGAATTCTGCTCTATGTCACATCTCAAATATCTGCTCCAAAGAAAACGAATCTGAATCGATATTTTAAAAAAAACTGGAATGAAATAAATATTTTTAGAATTCGTGTAACTTAAAGGCAGTCGATTTCGATAAGAGATTTTGCTCCGCGATTTTTTTCTTCTCCAAAGTGTAAATAATCTGCCACATTGTTGACCTGACTTGGCATCACAATTTGAGTCACTTTGCCACCGCCATAATATGTCGTTTTCTCACATAGTAACATATTTGAGAAAACGACATTATTTTTTCAACAACCTAATAGATGTATGTTCTATGGAAACCGTTTATTATATCGCACTTCGCGCTTGTGGAACTCTCTTTCGGTTTCTTGCTTTGGTCTACAAAAATTAAAAAGCAATGCCAATCGTTATCTTTTTCGTTCTTTTATGGTTCGCGCTCCTTAATAACTTTTTTTTCTTATATTACTTCGCACTCAGTATCCCCCGCATGTTACTGGCTTTGTTGCCTTGAATGGGGGTGAAAAGATTTAAAAAAAAATATGCGTAAGTTTAATTTTAAATAATGAAACATATTGTGACAGAATGAAGCTAAACTAAAAGAAATATAGGATAGAGTGTTGAAAAGTTGTCGCTATTCCAAAATACATTCTGATTTGTAATAATTTTTTTTAATCGGTATCACACCAAACAAGGCAGCAAATTTAAATGCAACGTCAATTGCCATCTTCTATCTTCTTGTACCCCGTTCAGTTTTATTCCTACCTCGGTCCCCACTATACACCTTCACTTTCAGTAACCTCAAAAGTACTGGTGGCATTTCCGCCTTGCTTGGAGCAAAATGATTAAAAAAAAAATATGTACAGCCACTAAAACGCGAGGGTTTACAGGGTGTGGAAGAATTAGGAACAGAAACATTAATAATGAGCGGGAAGAGGAAAGAGTAATCAAGAGGAGAGTAGATAGCGATTGATATTGTATTTAAATTTTTGCTGTTGGCTGGGAAGTATGGGTCCGGAAAAGAGTTCCACAGGCGACAAGTGCGAGGAAAGAAACTGTTAGCATAGAATTTACGGCTGCATCATTTCTTAAAATTTTAGAAACTGTGTCGGATGACGGCCATTTCAGCAACCTCTTGTTCAGGAGTGAAACATTATCTCAAGAGCGATACTAAAAGGAGAAAGCAAACTGAAATTAATCATAATTACTTACAGATAGAAAATATATCAAGATATTTACATTAATTCAATCACAAACCGATTTCCCCTACTTATATGTCCAGTAATTTGTGGATCTCAATCCAGAAAATGACAGTAAAAAAAAACACCATTCATTTATATAACACAAGCATTACTAACATCACCAATTTTGTGAATAATTTACCTTCCGTACCCAATGGATACTAGAAGAAAAACAAGGTAAAAAGCTGGGAATTTGAAGAATACCTCGCCAAAGTATTTCGTATTGAGTCACATCAGCTAACAGCTTGCATACAAGATTTTTAATCTTATTATGTAAGAAGTAACATTATATTACAAAAATTTAAAAATGTATGCCTTTTATAATGAATATGTATGTATGCATCTATCTAACTATCCCAGTTTGTTAATATCTATCTATCTATCTATCTATCTATCTATCTATATATATATATATATATATATATATATATATATATATATATATATATATATCTTTCCCAGTTTGTTAATATCTATCTATCTATCTATATATATATATATATATATATATATATATATATATATATATATATATATATCTTTCTCAGTTTGTCAATATCTATCTATCTATCTATCTATCTATATATATATATATATATATATATATATATATATATATATATATATCTTTCTCAGTTTGTCAATATCTATCTATCTATCTATCTATCTATCTATCTATCTATCTTTCCCAGTTTGTTAATATCTATCTATCTATCTATCTATCTATCTATCTATCTATCTATCTATCTATCTATCTTTCCCAGTTTGTTAATATCTATCTATCTATCTATCTATCTATCTATCTATCTATCTATCTATATATATATATATATATATATATATATATATATATATATATATCTTTCCCAGTTTGTCAATATCTATCTATCTATCTATCTATCTATCTATCTATCTATCTATCTATCTATCTCCCAGTTTGCTAATATCTATCTATCTATCTATCTATCTCCCAGTTTGCTAATATCTATCTATCTATCTATCTATCTATCTATCTATCTATCTATCTATCTATCTATCCCAGTTTGATAATATCTATCTATCTATCTATCTATCTATCTATCTATCTATCTGTGTGTGTTTGTGCGTGCGTGCGCGTGCGTGCGCGTGTTTTTTTTTTTGGGGGGGTGGAGGTGCCAGGGAACACTTTCTTCTTTAGGGCGTGGGCGAGCATGGATCTCCCCAACTCCATATCCTTTGAAGCGCTTGACAATATTTATTCCCTTAATCTCCCAGTCCGTTTTCTGCCATCCATTTACACCGGTCCATTAAGTAAGCTACTCGCTGTTTTCCCTCTGCATCTCTTCCCGTCAATATATCCTATGAGTGACTTATTCGTCAAGTCCGCTTTCCTCATTATATGTCCTACAGATTTCAAGTATTTCTTTCTCAGGGTCCTTTTTGTTTGCATTTTCCTTAAAACTTCTTGGTTGCTTACATGTTTCGTCTATTCTCGGCCTTCTTTTGTAGAACAACATCTGTGTTGCCTCATCTTCTCTCGTCTATACGGAAATTGTCCAGCATTCTCTGCAATATATATATATATATATATATATATATATATATATATATTTTCAAATGTTATTATAGTAGTTATTCGTAGTTAAAAAAGAAGCCCCATTTTATGATGAATTTACGCAGTGTGTTTAACGTTAATCGGTCTGCGTATTCGGGAGAATTAAACAAATGCACAGGCCGGTTGATGTAATACATATTGTTCAAAATAAAAATAGGACGTTTATCTCAAATACGTGTATACACTATAATGATGTTTGGAGTAATACACATATCAGATTAAAATGAATCCGTTAATTCTTTAGAAATAAATTTAAGTCAATTGCTGATACCACCTGACGAGTGGATGGAGTGATTGCTGGAGATTCCGTGTACAAGACTGGTGTCAGGATGCTGAAGGCAGTATCAACCAGCTAAGTGACAAATCTTATATTTGCATTCTCTCTCTTTCTTTCTCTCTTTCTCTCCCTCTCTCTCTTTCTCTCTCTCTCTCTCTCTCTCTCTCTCTATATATATATATATATATATATATATATATTAACGTAACTTTGCTAATCTATTACGTGTTTTGTTCAATATTCCCTGAATAATAATCTAAACTATAAAAGAAAACGGTTAGGATATATAAATAAGAGAAATTTTAATATATACAGATATTTAAACATTTTTATTTATTTTTAAAGTTAAATAGTTCTTCTTCCATCATAAACATGAATACGTAACCTATGTAGTGAACACGTACGATGATTTTGCCTAAAGAATATATTAGGTTGGTGCAAAAATAATGATGTAATAATGTCGTTTGTTGACGTTAAAAAATACGTCAAAAAACGACATTATTACGTCATTATTTTTGCACCAACCTAATATATATATATATATATATATATATATATATATATATATATATATATATTCAAATGATAAGAGAACAATTAACCCTGTTTTTTTTAAAGGTGACCAATAGGAAAGATGGAAACATAGACCTACTACACACACACAAACAGACTCTGTCTCTCTTTATATATATATATATATATATATATATATATATATATATATATATATATATATATATATATATATATATATATATATATATATATATATAGAGAGAGAGAGAGAGAGAGAGAGAGAGAGAGAAAGGGGGATGCTGCCCTCTCAGAAAAACATTTACTCTCTTCGTAAAAATTTTATTGTGGAACATATTACTCCCAAGACATTATCTTAACAACCACCCCAACGAAAACATTTTTTAGATGGACGTATATATATATATATATATATATATATATATATATAGAGAGAGAGAGAGAGAGAGAGATAGATATATAGAGAGAGAGGGAAAGAGAGAGACTCGTGGGACTTCGATTTATTACGAATGGGTTCTGTCATCCATTACATCCCAATTTTTGTCACGGGATATAAACCAACTAAGAAATAAATAATTGCGAATCTCTTGAATATTTTTCTATCTATCTATCTATCTATCTATCTATCTATCTATCTATATATATATATATATATATATATATATATATATATATATATGCCTACTCCAAAGAGAATTCTTCCCCGATCACTACAATCTTAAGCTGTTCAAGTCTAGGGATAACGTTATCTTCTGCGCGTATCTCCATAAACTAACACTTTTATCTCTTATTATTCTTTTGTACCATTTTTAACTCGAGTGATTCTTGTGCTCTGTACATGGTGAACATTATTATTATAATATATAGATATGTGTGTGCGTGTGTGTGTATTTGTATGCTTGTGAGAATGTGTGTGTGTGTATGTACGTGCTCACTGTGCTTTATATATGCCGATTCATGCCAATATAGAATAGTTCTCTATTTTTATTCATCTATATCCCCAACTAAACAAAAAAACGGATAAGCGAATACAGGAGGGGGGATATTGGAGCAATAAATAGAATTTAATTAAAAATAAATAGAATTTAATTAAAAATAAATAGAATTTAATTAAATATAAAGAGAAATTAAACAAAAAGAAGCTCAACATTTTTTTTTAATAAGAAATTAAGTTTCGTTAAGGAAACTAATCTTGAAAGTCGTCATGAATTAAGCTTATCTCTGAGCTTTAATCTATGTACAAAGCCCTAATCTGGCCCAAAGTTGATTCTTGTGTTTTTCTATTCGGCCAACTGCTGGTTGTATAAAGTCAGTGGGAAATATTGTGATTACTACTATTATCACGAGAGCTCATTCCTTTCAACGTACTTTTCTGTCACTCTTACCAGCATTTGTACTATTCTCTTCTTGGGTTAATGCAGATTCGCTGGCAGAATGGGAATTCCAGCTTGCAATATGGACTCCAAAAAAGCTGCGTAGGGTAGGGTGTGTGTAATTCAGTAATTTCAATATTCAAATATAATCGAAACAAATTTATCGGTTTTAAAGTTCCTTATTTTTTATCTCTCTTCTCACTTCTGTTTTCAATAATCACACACACACACACACACACACACACACACACACACACACACACACACACACATATATATATATATATATATATATATATATATATATATAAGTTATAGAATTAAGATAATCTTCATTAAATTATTCATGGTTTCTTCTTCTTGGCTACCTTTTCATGCCTTATTATTATTATTATTATTATTATTATTATTATTATTATTCATGACATCTTCTTCCTCTTCTTCTCCTTCTCCTCCACTCCTCCTCCTCGCCAATTATTACAGGTGTAGCAATAATAAAAAGTACAAAATCCTTACATCATCATTATTATTATTATCATTATCATTATTATTATTATTATTATTATTATTATTATTATTGTCTCTACATACGCATGCATCGCACACCGTATTAAGCAGAGACTTAAGGTGAGTCATGAGATCGTTTACTCAGGAAGAGTACTAAGCCCATTGGTATTAGCGTTTATTCCATTATTGGAAAAGCATGGCACATTACACGATAGGCCCACGATTACATCACGTGCACCTACATAAAGTTAGCATTTAAATTAAATTGTTCATGGTTTCTATATTATTATTATTATTATTATTATTATTATTATTATTATTATTATTATTATTATTATTATTATTATAGCGTGGTTGTGGGTGGATGGTTGGGGAGGAGAGTATTCATAAATTAATATCAAATTATTCATGTGGATGGATCAATAATATTAAATTAAAATAATATTGATCATATGAAATTCAATATGGCGTTAAAACTTCGGAAAGCTCTTAAAGCTAGCATATCGGCATAAAATCTATTATGTCTCCAATTACCCTCCAAATCCATTGATACAATAATGCCTTCCCTCAATAATTTCACGACTGACACCAGTTTCTCCTAGTAAATTTTTCTAACATTAGTAAATAAATAGTGTATGCTAGTCACACATCACTTCCCAATTAGGCGAAATGTCCAACTTTACTTATGTGGTATTATGTTCTTAGAATTAAAAAAATTAATAGCGATTCTCAACATGCAAAATGATCGGGGTTTTGTCTTATTTTCTTTTAACCAGAGTGATGCAGAAAATAACTTCTATCTTGGATAACATTCTATTCATTTATTTTCTGAAACTTT
>OZ010580.1:110903551-110908551 GCA_963932145.1 Acanthosepion lycidas | reverse complement strand
TAATCTTTTAAAATTCTATATAAATATGTAGTGTTTAGGAGCTACTGTACATGGAAAAGCTTACTACAATTCACCAACCCCCAGTATTAAAAATTAATTTTTTTTGTTTTTGTATATAAACGAACCGACATTATCATTAAAAAAAAAAAAAAAAAAGTCATGCGTTTTAAGTGTTGTTCTCTTTTCGGGAAAACCTCTGAGAACATTTTACATCGTTTTGCTCTGTGTGTACGGGTCGGATTCTGCCTCTTTAGAACTTTGTCTTTGTCTTGATAATATTTCTTGCAGAAATTCCATAATACAACCTTCCAAAATTTTCAAGTAAATTTTACTTTTTAGATTTCTATTTCAATTAATAATTCTCATAATAAAATAAAAATTTATTAGCTATTTTCTAACCTTTTTTCAGAACGCATCTAAAGTATGTAAAATCAAGAAAATATTAGATTGCTTTAAATATTAAATATTTCAAATATTGTTAAATTTAAAAGATTATTGGGCAGTTAAAAAAAATTATACAAAAACAAAGCGTTCACTGAGAATTTCTCAAATAATTTATGTCACTTCTTTATTTTTTCTAACAGTTAGGCTGTCAATAAATCATTCAACACGTCAGAAAAAAAAACATGTCCTCCGGGCTAAGAAATGTTTTTATTATTATTATTATTATTATTATTATTATTATTATTATTATTATTATTATTATTTTGTTTTATGCTAAAAGTAAGTAATATTTGTTTAAAATCAGATTAATTAGACATATATAAATATCTATTATCTTCAATAAAAATTTCTCATTTTTCAAAATGCATTTTAAAATGAGGTCTTGGTATTTATTGGAAGTACCCCCGCTCTCTCTCACTGCTTTTGTCGGAGTACTGTAATTATTACCTTTTCTTTCTATTGCTAAAGAGATAAGAGGAAAATAATTCCACGTTCGAAAGCAGGTTTATATGTGAACAATGAGAACATCAAGATTGCCGCCATTGTATGTAACAAAAGTATTGTATGCATAAATATGTGTGTGTGTGTGTGTGCATGTATACACACACACACACACACACACACACATATATATATATATATATATATATATATATATATATATATATATATGCTAATTTCGTATACAAATGTAAATAAAATGAATTCAGTATGTAATTTTATGAATCCGACATATTTTTATCAGTTTAAAAACGTTCTTTTTAGTGGATATTTACATTTGAGAAGGCGTTCCATTTATTTATTACACGATGAATATATTTATTTTTACCTACCGGCCTGAATATTCGAGAAATCTTATTAAAGAAAAATTTGCGCTCTTCAATACGAATCGAACCTGCGACCTTGTACCAGCCCTGTGTTTTATATATATTAAACAATATAAATATATATATATATATATATATATATGTATATATATTAAACAATATATATATATATATATATATATATATATATATATATATATATATATATATATATATATATATATATATGTATATATATTAAACAATATATATATATATATATATATATATATATATATATTATATTGAACAATATATATATATATATATTGAACAATATATATATATATTGAACAATATATATTATATATATATTGAACAATATACATATATATATATATGTGTGTGTGTGTGTGTGTGTGTATATATATATATATAATTAGAAGAAAGCCAACCTATTTAATATATATATATATATATATATATATATATATATATATATATATATTATAGGGCCGGTGTAAGGTTCTCGTGCCTCCCCAAGCCTACCGATCTATGATACACCTCCCCACAAAATCTATGATATCGGGCCCCCCACTTTACTTTATCTCAATTTTAATGAGGGTCATATTCATATAAAATACTAATTTTATTGTAATGTAACCTGTACAGTAATATCGCATATGTAATATCGGCGAACAATTCAAGTAGAAAAATTGAAAATAAATACAATGTATTTCATTTCAATACAAATTAGAGACATAATCAATTATTTCATCTTAAATAAATCAACAATGTTTTGCATCAACCTTAAATTTTGCTTGTTAAAAAGTTGTATAATTTCACCCATATGGATAAAAAATAATGAATTATCGTGTTTTTTCAAGACATAAGAAAACAAATTCCAGGATTTGGACGAAAAAGAAAAGAAAAAAAACAGAATGTTATAAAAAAACTGTGAAATTTTATTTTTAATAGTCAGTTGAACTTGGTTTAAAATTTGTAACGTATATAAATGTAGGCAGAAAAAAGCAAATGTTGATAATTTAGCGAAAGTCACAATGCACTACCCGGGATTCCCAATTAGACTTGGGGTTTGGAGCTAGTATGCCCCGGCCCCGTATGTGTATATTCAAGCAACTTTTCAATAAGTCTTCTGGCTAAAACTCTATAGGGGAACTGTTTTTTTTATAATAATACATAGTGGGCCCTATTTTATCAATAGGATTATTGTCACGTCCATGTAATAGAGATTATTACAGCAACACGCATTTGCAAAAAAAAAAAAAAAGAAAAGAAAAAAAAAAAGCAAACGATAAAAATAATAAAACCATTAATAATAATAATATTCTTTTAGTTTTTTCTAATTTCACTGTTTATTTCGCTTTTCGTTGGGATTCAATCTATTTAACGTGAGAATATCAAACAAATAAGCCAGCCTTTCTTACCATTGAATCAAATATTGATTGCCTAAAAAGTATGCTTTTCGGAGTTCCCATTTACACGTAAACACATTTTATCTAATTTAAGCGTCAGCTGGTTTTTCAACTCTCGAACAAACCAGTAATATCAAGGCTGCTAAACATAGCCGACACATTCAACACTGGGTGTTCGCTAATTCACCTCGAATTCCCCTACCCTGTTCTTTGCCCTAAATACGAGCTGAGAACGCATGAACAAGTACACATTAACACAGAACAAGCATACAGATAGATGCACAAACACATGCACGTACATGATTAACGTCAGAACTTCATTTAATACGGCCATGGTTAGAATTCACTCTGAAAATACCAATATAGCTGTTTAGTGATCATTAAATGATCAATGAAAGTCAAATATGTGAAGTAAGAATGTGTACGTGCGTGCGTACGTGAATGCGTGCGTGCGTTCAAACACGGACACTGTTTACTTTTAACGTTCCATACCTCCGAAAGCAAGGTATTTACTTTGTTTAACTCCCACAAGAGTTCAAATTCACTGGCAGTGGATTGCGAAGGCAATACTGCAATTAAAAAAAGTTATTCTATAAATAACTATGTAAACATATGTGCACATATTCATTATTATTATTATTATTATTATTATTAAAGTCTTCAGGACGTAAACGATCATGGCTCGCCACAGATTAATTTCCTTTATCTGTGAATTAACATGACGTATTAGGAAATATAATTGAAAGGCTTCCCGTTTGTCTTCTCTACGGTTTTCCTTCTCTTAGACTGGTTACCAGCCAAGGCTAGAGAACCCAGTCTACACAACAATTTAACCCATAGCTAAACGGTGAAGATTTATATTTGTGAACGCATCAAACTAAACTCGAGCGCCTATAACCGATGCATTAACCGTAAATTCCACTTATATATAATATATATATATATATATATATATATATATATATATATATATATATATATATATATATATGAAGAAAAATATACAGAAAAAAAAAAACAAAAATCCTTATGCAATTATGCTGTTTTAATGAATGTCAACGTCGGACATAATATAATAATATATAATTGCATATAAGGATTTTTGTTTGTTTTTTCCGTATATTTTTCTTATATATATATATATATATATATATATATATATATATATATATATATATATATATATATATATATAAAAGTTCTCAGTCCTACCAATAATGATTTCATCTTTGATCATTTGGCCTGATTTCGATAAATTTTTAGCATTCCCTTTATAAAAAAATATCGTCAGATATATATATATTTCACACAGATTCGAATCATGCTAGGAAGTACAATCTTCTTATTCTTCTTCATCAAGGTTCTGAATTGCGCAGACCGGTAGACGTAACTCACACTGTTTAAAAAAAAAACAAAAAAAAACAGGGCGTCTACACAACCATGGGTATCCTGAAAATAACGTTTAGAGTAGTTGGTACTAAAATGTTAAGGCCGGCATATGAAAAAAAAATCAGTTTAAAATAAACAGGGCGTTTAATCAAATATGGGTATCCAATAAAATAACGTTTAAAGTCATATATATATATATATATATATATATATATATATATATATATATATATATATATGTATTTCTTACCTGATGATTAATATTGAATTTTGTTAATGTTAAACATTTCTGTTTTTTTTTGTTTTTTTAATTCTCTTGTATTGAACTCTTTTGAAGAACTTGAAAAGTTTCATTAGAACATTTGTATTATAAAAACCTTATATCATAAGAACTTTCAGTATCTGTCTAAGAAGTTTGTATAATAAACACTTAAGAAACAGCAAGTGAGAAAGTCTTCCTTTCAAATCCGTATCCTTCCATGATTTCATTGCAGCCGATCGCTCTCAAAGGTGGATATGCTTTTACGGACAAAATGGCGACAATAAATAACATTCAGGAGCTTACAAATATATCAGATTATATATTCACAAATCGACACACATAAATACTTACATTTCGTACAATATGATATAATTTATAATATATTTATGATATATGATCCAAAATTATCTGGACTGTTGCGATGGTAACGGATCTAAAGTACACAGAGTGAAGACTGACTTTGAACTCTCTCGCGCATACACATGTTATAACGCTATCGCTCACTTACGTTGATCATAGCAGTGATTGGAAGGAAAGTGTGTAGAGTGTGGTCGTCTCACTACACTATAGAGTTTTCATCTGTGATCATAGCTTGTACAGCAGTTTTTGGCCAAGTACAACATTCACCAGGTCCGACAACCACCATATTCATCAGATCTCCTT
>OZ010580.1:110898551-110901051 GCA_963932145.1 Acanthosepion lycidas | reverse complement strand
TAACATTAAACTGAAATGTACACACGCATACACATCAAACATGAAAAAACAACAAATAACAGAAATTACACTTATACACACACAATACATTTTATGATTTATTCACACACAAACGCATTTATTCACTTCTAAATGCACACACACACGAAAATCATTATTGTGTAGAATCTACACTGTAGAATAGATAGTTTGTACCAAACACAAAGATACGCATACAAATCTTGTACCATATGTGTACTATTCGTTACTATTCTTGCAGAAAACACAATAAAATTCTACTTTGTGTATACACTCGATACACACAGGTAGATAAAGCGACCCTTTGGTTTCTTTTTTACTTTACATGCTAAACAAAAAGACAAGCCTAAAAGAAAAGCAGAAGAGGTTTTAGATTAGATTTTCATACGGAATAAAAAGTCGTTTTTATACGACAACGTTACACACGCATATTTTCATAGATGCATGTCTCAAACGTGCCTGTGTAAATATCTCTTTTTTGCATATATTGTCCAAAAAAAAAAAATCTGTTATCATTTCCCCAGATCTTAGATGTATCTGAGAAATGCCCAAATATAAGGAAGACTTTAAAGAAGATTGGGTTGCGCTGATCGTTACTTGTTTTCCTTGAAAATCAGCGTGGGAAATTCTCGCATTTTTAGCTGATCTCGAAAGACGCTGATCTTTCGTGTGAAATAAAGCGTAACATTCTTTCAGTCGAAAGTCGGACTCATGTATTTTTTTTTTTAAATAAATAAGCATAACTACACACACGCACAAATGTACACGCTTTACAACTAAATTAAATTTTGTATATATCGGCACACGAAAACAAACATATGTTATACCATATGCGCACATACATAATGTATACGTACACATTCCAGTTATTCAAACTGTACATATCTAACTGCGCAAACAACTGGCTTTATTTTACACGTATTAGCACAGGTAATATACATTCGTAATGAAGCATACACCATACACACCCACAAACATTCATACATTAGATGAAAAAAAATTATTCACATACAAAATACGCATTTATACAATTTCATCATCCGCCTCTTTTTTTTTTTATATACTCCTCACCTCACAGCCCCACACCCTGTTCCCTTCATTTTTTTTTTTTTTTTGGTGTGTATGTGTGTTGGGAGGGTGTATTTTTCATCTTTTTCACCAGTTTCAGTGCAATCCTATACTCTTTCTGCTCCTCTTACAAGCGATCCTCCCACTTCTTTTTAACCTTTCTGTAACACGGGAAAAACCCACACAGCCCGTCACCAACGCTACAATTTTTACTCTACCATCTCAATTGCCACCTCACCCATATTCCTTACGCTCACGCGCGTGCACGCGCCCACACACACACACACGCACACACACACATACACGCGCACACATTTTATAATGCCTTTTTTTACATGCGTCTACGCAGATTACCCCTTTTCATCTACTCCAACCTCATCTCCGGGCTTCCAACGAGAAACGAACAACAGCGAATCTCTTTCCAAGCGAATTGGAGTTATATAACGCCCGCACGCAACTGACTGATTGCCTCTCCTCCCACTCTTTGTTCTACTTTTTCTCCTCCCTCCTACCCCAATTGATAATGGTGACTAACCTTCAGTAATACGACTACTATGACGACGTCGTTTTATACAGTCACTAACAACGACTGTTCTTTATTAGCGGCTGCTTCTGCTATAATTTGAACTCTTACCATAACAGGACACCAGTGTCGCCACCAACTCTGATAGGCTTAGGTAGAAATAACTTACGAAAGGTTCATGACTTGACCTACATTTCTAAACACCCACACGCACGCACGCACGCACACACATACACGCACGCACACACACACACACACACACACAAACACACACACACTCGTTCGCTCACGCTCGCACTCCCACTTTTTCTCGATCTTTCTGGCTAGTAACGTGTTTTTCCTCTCACTCCTTCTCATCGTCCTATTTACTCAACTTAATTTTGTTCTTTATCCTTTCAAGCGTTCTTTCTTTTGAGATACGCGCTCTACTTTCATTTTGGTATCGTTTTCTCCTGCTAGCGAGCATATTTTGTCTTTTACTCCACACCCCCACCAACCTACCCCCCCCGCTTTATCACGCACACATTTGTTGGATGTTTCACTAATAATAATATATACACTCATGCATGCAACAGAATTAAACATGGAAATCCGTGTGTTATATTCACATATGTTTCTAAGAAGGTGTACTTCGGTAATCAATGTATTGAATTAATAATAAAAGATAATTTTAGAGAAAGCGAGTGAAAAAGAAAAAAAAAATAATCATGTAGTTTGATTTACAAATTTATTTACCCACTTTATTTTTTTAAAATACTTTATTTTGCACATTTTCGATTGTAAAAACATAGATTGAGACGGGTTTTTTAACATCCTCATCGCCTGTATAAGAATAAGTAATTTCTAGGATGAGATGTTATTATTTTTTTACAATATTTACATTCGGACTAT
>OZ010580.1:110888551-110893551 GCA_963932145.1 Acanthosepion lycidas | reverse complement strand
AGTAAAAATATTAAGGTTGCAAAGAACAATTCCTGAAACTTCAAAAAATCTTTGTGTTATTTATAGGAAGAACAACTTGGAACAAGTAATTCTTCCTAATTGAAAATCATAGATTTTCATTGACTTGCCAACATTATTTCTTATCTCTATGTCTTCTAAATCCGGCGCCATTTTTTTTCAGTGGGCTAAATATACTTCTGTCAAGTGCTTACAGTTTATAGCAACCGTGAAAGAGATTGTGCAAACCACAGGTCTCTCTCGTATAAGTCGCTTCTTGTAAAACATTCTGAGAAAAAATCAACATTGGTGGAATAAAACTACCAGTAAAAGTACTAACAGTTTTTATTTCATTGCCACATCACTTCGAGGTTTCTGAACAGTTCTTACACCAGTTTCCTCACAGTTCCATATATCAACTTTTTGACATTTATATCAAATTTAGTAAAGAACTAGCAGTGGAGCCCGGCGTTGCCCGGGGATGTAACAGTAAGAGATAGATCAAGTATCGACCATCATAAAGACTGAAAAATAAAATTGACAAAGATTATTATTTAAGGTTGATGGACACACATGTCATAATTATTATTTTTTTTTTTGTTTTTTTTTTTTACGAATTGGTCGAACCCAAACTCAAACAAAAACATTGTTTTCAATCGTTATGAGTCTACCGATTGAATAGAATTTTATTATAAACAATTGTCTTGTAAATGGAATTTTTAAAGCATTCTGAATGTAAAAATAAAGAACAAAGTGTGCAAGACAATAAGAAACACTACCTGCCCCACCCCCCAAAAAAGTGAAGTTTTGTTGAAATCGGTTGAAAAATGTAGGAAATCCGATCCCATATATAAACAAACACAGACACACACTCACAAACAACCTGGGTTTTATAAGTATAACTCGATATGAGTTGTCCCCCTTTAATTAATGCCTCTTAATCGTGTTTTCAAATTGATTTTGTGCAAAAACAATTGTGTTTTTCCAATTTTTGGTGCTGTCAGAACCATCGCAAGGTAATTTTACGTAGTCCTGTGAAGTTTGGTTGAAATCGGTTGAAAAATGTAGGAAATCCGATCCAATATATAAACGTACACACGCAACCTGGGTTTTATAATAAGTAAGATTTTAGTAAATTTCAGTAAAGAACTGAACTGTTTGAAACATGTGGCTTGAGACAAACTTGTGGTCTTATCTACTCTTTTGATAAATTTGGATGACGTTTGATCTAAACATGTATATTCGTGTCTGAAAGGTATCATTCAATTTTTTTTTTTTTTTTTTTTTTTTTTGCATACTAAACGGTGAGAAACTTTTTATGACATATCAAAATATATTTGAATATTGCAAGACTGTCATTTTCTAATTCCTCTTCTTGTCTATCCTTTCTGATACGTTATACATTTTCACGTAACGCATAATTATTCCCCTGCTCTGTTTCTTCAATTCAGTCATTGACCCCTTCAGCTGCTACTAATCTACGGTTTCTGTTTTCATGCAACACTTGATCCACTGCTCATGTAGACCATGGGCAAACTGCGGGCTGCGGGCTGCGGGCTTCATACAGCCCGATTGGCTTTCTGAGTAGCACGCTTAATTTGATGAGGAAAATAAAGTTTATAAAAATATTTGTTCCTTTTCGTTCTAACTTGTTCACTCACACACACTCACGCATAACCTCCTACATAAACAATGACAAAGTACAATGTTTCTTGGAGAAAACGTTGTCAGCATTTTAAACTATTGGCAATTTTTACTAAGGAAGATCATATGTGTAAACATCTTTTACTTCAGAAATCGGAATGAGCAACTACTACCTAATTACACCCAATATATATATATATATATATATATATATATATATATATATATATATATATATATATATATATATATATATATATATATATATATATATGTATATATATATATATATATATATATATATATATATATATATATATATATATGTATATATTTTCTTTTCCTCATAATTTCCCCGTTAACAGTTCTGATGAGAGGGGACGAAACCGGTCGACTGGTGTTTGTTTTATTTTAAATCTATCATGGTCCATAATATAAAATTTCTTGTTTTTAATGCCTTAATACGCTTCTGTACCGTTTCAAATATATTCAATATATATATATATATATATATATATATATATATATATATATATATATATATATATATATATATATATATATATATATATATATATATATATATATCCACACACCGTTTTTATTGCCATAATAATTTTTATTCATGGAATCAGTTTTTTATATAAACTTTGTGAACCATTCCTTTCGTTTTACAAACACCATCCAGTGGGCATTTATTTTGTAGTTGATAATTATTTCTGTCTAGTCAAATGAATAAATTAGAAACAAGTCGCATTCATCAATGTGTGTTAATAACGCTGTCATCAGTGATAATGTTTTACCAAGAATTCATTTATTTTATTTTTTTTTAATTATACAAGGCATCTTTTCTCCAAAGAAGAAAAAATCAACTTTCTCCTATTTTAGAAAAGCAGATGCTTTTGTTGGGGAAATGACTACGGTATCTTTAATAAAAAAAAAAAAAAAAAAAAAAAAAATGGCTTAATTATTTTAGTAGTGAGGCCCGCCTTATTATGTACTGTACCTCATGAGGCCGAAAAAGGGTGCCGATGCTTCGTTTAGACGATGGGAGATTTCCATTTTTTTTTCTTTTTAGGTCGAACCATGATTAAAATAGCTGCAAAAGAATGTGTCCCACAAGATGCCAATTGTAGATCTGTTGCTTAATGATACCATATTCTAAAAACCTGGGATGATTAAAAGAAAATATCATCATCAACGCCATCAAACCATATTTGTTACGGAAGCGATACACTGAGACGCCATAGCCTCAAGATTAACAAGATTGACATAATTTATATCAATGGGGGAGATAAAATTTAAAAAAGCAGATTTCTTACACCATAATTATAAAAAAAATTTAAACAGTTACATATATTACTTGAAAGGTCATATTTAGTGGATACACTTGTTTGAGGAGACATTTTAATGTTTTAGATTGCGAATTTACGTCTTCCGACCTATAGGTTTCAGAATAAAGAAAAAAAGTGGGTGTTGGTAGGGTTAGAACCCGCAATCCCTTCTTTGGGAAACCACCAATAATTCCAGCGAGCTTCGAAAAGCTTTCACATCCAACCAAAGTTCAAATACCCTATTTAAAACGTACACATCACTTGATCGAATCGCTTGATGACCATGTCTTCTAACTTTATTTTCAAATCCGAAATGCAAAGTTCGAAGGAGTTAATAGATTTTATTTATAATCTAACAATATTTGTTATATTTCTAATCTGAACGATGACTTGTGATTCTATCATCTCTTTCTGAATATAACCTCCACCTACCTCCATCTTGCTCTGGACATTTTCATTTTTCACTTCTGCTTTGTGAACCATTCCTTTCGTTTTACAAACACCATCCAGTGGGCATTTATTTTTTCCTCTACAGTTACACTTCTAGTTATCCACCATACTTTGCTGCACATTATCCTTGAAATTCTTTTGTCTTTTCGTTGTAGTACCCAAATTGCTCGTACGGCTATAACTTAATTTTATTGTGTTTCTATTAAACATCTTGTGCAACTGAGAATTCATATGGAAGGGTTTATCAAGATACTTAAAAAATATCTTCCCTATGATAGATTTCACCTCTAAATTAATCAGTAGCGGAAGTTAAAGCAAATAATGTTTCTTTTTCTCTTTTCATTCTTCATTTGCAGATTCATTTGAGCTTTGAATTCTAATTTATTATTATGCCAATCCTCTTGCAACGCTTTTTTTGTACACTGTCTTTTTTGCTTCAAAAATGGTTCTACAAGATGAATTATGAATAATGGATAGTTTTGAACATAACTTCTAGGCTAGGAAACGGAAGAAAAATAAATTTATTCTGAAAGAAGGTACTTTCCTTGGTTTTTATCCAAAATTTCATAAATGAGCATCTACTACCCAATTACACCCAATATATATATATATATATATATATATATATATATATATATCTTTCTCTCTCTCTCTCTCTCCCCACACTGTTTTTATTGCCATAACATTTTTATTCATGGAATCAGTTTTTATATAAAAAGTGGATAATGTCCGTGGGGAGAAATACTGGAAACGCCGGTTAAAGTTTACATGGAAACGTTAAAGATTCAGAGACACTCAGATTTAAAAGTAAACTCTAGAGAGAGAGAGAGAGAGAGAGAGAGAGAGAGAGAGAGAGAGAGAAAGAGAAAGAAAGAAAGAAAGAAAGAAGTCAGCCGATTCCATTACGTTGGTTTCAACTTTTCGGTATCTTCAGATAATTTGGGTCCATTGATTTTCTAACGTTTTATTTTTTTTTTAAACTAAAAAATTTATGAACGCTAAGTAATAGAGTCCAGATTATCTAGAAATTCCTCTAGTAAAATAATTTTCGAAGATAAAACGAAAGAATATGAAAGGACTTTAAAAGAAGAGGGGCATAAAACCAAACTGGAATTTAAAACAAATAGAACAACAAATTCATGGAAAAGAAAAAATATTATTTGTTTAACTCCCGCCCCTTTTAACTTAGAGGTCAAGTGCAAAATAGGAAAAATATTTTTCAAATTACTTAATATACACTTCCCCCCAAAATTCTGAATTACATAAAATATTTAATAAAAACACTGTTAAATGAAGTTACAATTCTACTAGTAATTTAGAAATGACAATAAAAAGGCAAAACGCCAGAAATTTCAAAACTAACGTACAGCAAAACATCGTTATCAGTGAAATATGCAATTGCAGAAATAAAAATAGATGTCCATTCGATTGAGTTTGCAAAACTGAAGAAGTAATTTACAAAGCAGAAGTAATAGATACAAATGGCCAGAAAAAAATATGCGTAGGGTGTATTGAGGATAAGTTTAAAAAAGTGTGGTACAATCATAAGTCATCTTTTAAGCTATAAAGTCTTAG